>LPNX010080575.1:845868-884089 GCA_001517045.1 Pseudotsuga menziesii
TAGGAAAATTTTATAAAATTTGTAAATTGCCGTACCCCAGGCGTACCCAAAATCGGGGTACGCCGTACCATTTCTTGAAAACGTACCCTAATTTTTTTTACGGAGTACCCGGTACGTCATTAATGTTCACGGTACGTGAGGGTACGTCTGGGTACGTACCATTGCCGTACCCAAGTACCCGGTACATGTACCCGGTACCGGTACGTGTACCCGACCCCTCGGTACGCGTACCCATGCAACACAGTTAATGCTTAATATGCAGAAACAAAGAGGCTCTTGCTCAGCCTATGGACATCAATAAACATTTTACTGCATATGAAGCAGCACTCTATCTTGATTCTTACTTGAATCTATCCCTCTTTCTCAGTAGAAATTTGAAAATATAATGAAGGACAAGAGAACTGATGATGTCAAAAAAAATTGTGTAAATTATTGCAGTGTTGAAGCATTACTTGTGATTGGATGCACGAAATAGTTTGTTTCCTCCTTTATGTTATCTCTATTTATATCAGCTTTACTGAGAAAGGCATCCTTCAGAAAAGTATTTGGATTTTTTTTACAGACCTAAATGTTATTTTATGGACATCATTAAACCTGGCACCAATACGTTAGGAACATGCTTCAAAATAATATTTAAAACATATGAAAACTGTCGTTATTTTTATGGAATGGTGTTGTCCCAAGGTGTTTGTGCCTAGTTTAACATTAGTTCTGATTCCCAATATGAAGCTTTCCAAGGCGTCTGTTGCCTGTTTTCAGATATTAGTCCTAATCCTGTTATGAAGCTTCCGACAATTCAACATTTCTTTTTGAGATTTTTCAGATTCTAGCATCTTTCTTACACTTACAGCTTATTTGTATCTTCTCTTAGATAGACATTTAGCATTTAGCTTTTAGTTAGACACTTAATCTTTTATCTTTATGCTTTCAGTATTGATATAGGAGTTGCTTTCACACTCCCACATTGTACCTACACTGAATGTACACTTTTAGTCTCATTGACTTACCTTTCTGATTAAATGTTGGACATAAATAAAATGATCTTATCTCCAATGACAAGGTGCCTTCAAAACAATTGTCATGCTATTGTAACACTGCCATCTTTAGCGAGGACCAAACACTTGCTTTAAACCATGTAGTTCTCTGAATCAAAAACCCCTTTCACTAATTCTATTCCTAGTTTAAAGGCTCCTCAGTATTCTTTCAGTCCATCTTCCCTTGATACTGTGGTTCATAATCTATACAGTTTATGTCGAAAGAATTATAGATTTTTCAGTAACAGTGGAAATGGCTGATTACTTTTTTTATCATAATACACCATCAGAGTGTTTAATCAAATAGGGTAAGCAGTCTCCTAATGACTGACAAAGATTCTCCAGGCCCACAGAACCTACAAACGTTGATCATTAAACATAAAAGTTAAAACCAATTACTTAGCTCAATTCCTATAACTCTGATCACAATTCCTTTGCTCCATTGTCCCCATGTGGATCTTTTCCATAAACCACTCATTTTCAGTCCTTCGAGTGTCAGATTCTGTTCATTTATGCAAACCATCATTCATATAGACTGCCTTTTTGTACAAGGATGTTTTTCATAAGCCATTCATTTTTCAGTTCTTCCAATGTCAATTTTTATTCTATCATTCACATCATTCATACATACTGCCTTTTGAACAAAGATGTTTTTCATAAACCATTCGTTTTTTGTTCTTCCAATGTCAATTTTAAGGGACATATTGCCATATTGCCATTTTGCAGAAAGGTTGTAAATATTTGCTTCATTTTTACAGAAAGTCATTCTTCTCTGATGTTGTCTATTCGCCATTGCATGGCATTATCTTCCTGCCTATTTCAAGCTTTCTTGCTCACTGATTATGAAAAGCTAATGCTTCTTGTCACTGGTCTTATATTTGTTCAAATATGCAATGAACTCTAGATTAGTCAGTAAATGTTTTTTGAGCTCCTCACTTAAAGAATTGTGACACTGTGTCCTGTAATAAAACATACACAAGTTTGCTGATTATCAAATATCCGTCCCTTTTCTTATTGGGTTTGAAACATTGAACTCTTTGTTTGCTTTTTGATTTCCTACTAAAGATGTCTATAATGCAATGTTATTAAGCTTTCTTCGGAAAAAATTATACCACATTCTCTCCTTGCATCCTTTCTTGAAATTCAACTGATTTGCCAAATTTTAGCCATTCTACTACCCTGCGCATATTTTTTAAATAAATTTCACTATTTAGATCAAACTTTTACACTGGCAAAACCCAAAAAAAGTTGACACATTTCTACAAACTGTAAAGAATTGCTCTAAAACAGAAAACATAAGGCAGTACATATCCGTCAGTGCTTTAAAAAAACAGTAAAAAGGGAAAAATAAAGAATGATCGTGAACCAATATGAATAAGGCATGATGTTGAACTCGCCAACTCAATTGGATGCTTTTAACAAAGAGTTTGCAGGAGCCACAAACAAGAAGCTAGGATAGCATATCCCAATAAATATGTTTTATGCTTATCAAGACTATTTACATGTAGCTTATACAGATTCTATACAAATTAAGCTTAAGAAAATGTCGCACCATCTTTCTAAGATAATGACAGGGACTAATGGTTCAATAACTATTCAATATTTTATACCTCAAAAACAGAAAACTAGCGTGTTTGACCAGTTTATCTGAAAGGTAGCATACATTCATAAACATTATCAAGCCAAGGTACAAAATGTCAGAAGAGTATGTGTTAAAATGTAATTATGACAATAAAACACTCAAAGACCATAGATCTTGGTTTATCTAGACAAGCAACATGTTCTGTGTTTTTTTAGAATGCATTATATATTTTAATTACTTCATGGAAATTTGGAACAAAGAGTTGCATCATCGTTCAAAGAGTGTTCCAGCAATCTAACAACAGGATTACAAGGAAATCCCATCCTAAAAAGGCCAAAAATGCTAGCATTTGAGACTGTGTTCCAATAGGATGAGCCTCGATATCTTTACAGAAAAAAACTGAATTTAGCCTTAACAAGCAAAGCCAATTCCTGTTTAAAAATCCTCAATTACCCTAAGCTAAGAAAGGATGGCTACTCATGTAAAGTAGCTTTACACTGATTCTTCCATAGAAAAGCACTAGTAGGAAGCCAAATGTGTGCAATACAGATTTGCAGTTGTCCCTACTCATCAAAGTGTCCGCAAGGAGAGGACATTTCCAAGAAAGCAAGGTAGTATAAAAATGGTTAAATTCAGCCTAAACAATGCCCAAAAAGTCATGGCAGATAGGCATCACCAAAAGACATGCTCAACCGTTTCATCTGTACCACAAAGGATGCATGCAGCCAAGGTTGTGAGACTTGGACTCAGGAAAAATTTGACCAGCTTGGGACTCGGCAAAACCAAAACTAGGTTCACGACTTGGTGAAACTCAACAAATCAAGAAAATAGAAAAAGAACTCAAAATACAGGAAATATTGAGTTTTTCCAAATTTCATTTTCAGACAAATTTTGCCCCAAGTACTTGTTTCCGAAGAGACGTGGCAAGACTGGCAAGTCTCACAACACTGCATGCAGCGTTTGCAATACAAAAATTCTGAAGCCTAATCTTGATAGCCAATCCTTGGTGGAACATAAGCCACCACAGCCTACTGTGCTTGCATGAAGATTGAGATTTCAAAATAAATTGACACCTCTTTAACCAATGTGCTTCAAGATCCCTTGCCCCCCACCTTTTTGTTCAAGCATGGAACCACTTCAAATACATGTTGCTTGGAATAGTGGGAAACCCTTCTACAAGCAACATGTTTTATGGTGGGCAGTAAAGAAAAAGTTTGGTCTGGAGTGCGTTCTCATGGAATGCTTATCTATGAATGACAAGTTCCACTTAAGACAAAAATCATGACTCAAAAACACAGGGATATTAGTTTCAGAGAAACAGGAGAACAATTTGACAAAGCATGCAGGAAGAATGCCATATTTTTGTCCAAAAGAACATTATTACCTACTTGAAAATAAACTGTTATCTGGGAAAAAGGTTATAGAAGGGCATTTCCTAGGTATAGAAGAAGAATAAAAAATTCATTATTTCAAAACCTTAAGTTTATTTTGAATCCAGATGTTAGGTAATAATTATATTCAAATGGATTGATATGAAACTTGAACTGAGCAATCAAGCAATGAATAAGACGGGATAATAATCAGATCATGCTGATAGTGGTTTGAACTTTGGACAGCTATTCAAATAGTAGAATCTTTAATTGAAGTGGAAGCTGGTTCTTAAGAGATGATGTCAGGAATATTGATCAATCCAAGCAACTTAAAGAAAAGTGGAATCATGCAATAATACTGTAACATCTCAGCAATCACATGTCTCACTTACAAACTAAATCTTTTGAATGCGTAGATGTTTTCCAGACTGCTGTCAAAGAAATCCATGTTAATCCTCAACAAGTATGGGAGCAAAAGCATTGGTGCTAGCCTACAACAAGATCGAGAAGATCTAATGGTTGGTTGATGAGCATGAACTATGAAATTCATGAACCAGTGGTCAAAAGTTTAAACTTTAAATGCTACACAAATGAAAATCATAAATGAGGAAGCATGAAAATGGGCATATGGAAGAAGCAACTAAAAATGCCAGATAGAGAGAATGACAAAACATTAGAAAATGTGAAAAGCTAAAACTTAGAAATCTCAAAGAATATAACTTAATACTAAATAGATGGATTGCCAGCCGAAAGATCCCAAAAAGTGCTTATAAAAAAGAATAAAGAAAACTTAGGAGCTTAAAACTAAGCTGAATATAGTTAATGTTGACATTGTCGAGAAGAAAGTTGAAGCACACACACACACACAAACACACACCCATGCACAGATAGTTTCCAGTCAATGACAGCAATATTGCTAAGAAACGTACTTTGATTAGCAGTAGTGGAGTTTCCATCACTTCCTCAGACAAGCTACAGCAGTCCCAACTACAAGAACAAATGTGTGCAGCCTTTTCCCTGAATCCGACCACTAAGGTTATAAGTTATAACTTATATCAAGGACCTTCCTCTATGTTAAAGCTCCATCTTTAAATATAGGGTGCATGGTTGGTTCTTCTGAAATCTCAATAACAGTCTTACAGTCAAAAATAGACTGCACCATTCTGGTATCCAGACGGTAACTGTGAATTCTCAGAAATTTGAAACATTTAAACATGCTCTATGGGAATGTAAGGTTGCTCAAAGGTTCTGGGAATGGAAAGTGATTGAGTACTCTCCCCTTCATTGGAAAGGGTTTATTTGATGTGACAAGTGGATGATCAGAAAATAAGGAGAGAGCATCTGAGATACCATATGACTATCAGCCATCTCCTTCCTATGGAAAGGAGAGAGCATATGAGATACCATATGACTGTCAGCCATCTATGCTGCATCTAGGAGAATTGTTGGCTTACAGAGCAGATTTATATACTCCGTATCATGCCAGGATAAGCAATTTTAGGATATAACTGAACTCTTTTACGATGAGTGCTAAAGTAGACATCTTGGCTTTTCTTGTCTATGTCAGGGAGGGAGCTCACCTAATAACCTATCTATGCAGTGACCCATTAATGCAAAATTGTATGATGTATCTTGTTGTGTGCAATAATTATGTATAAGATGCTTTTTAGTTTCTCAAAAAAAGGGTTACCGGTTATATCATGGAAACATGCACAGAACAGACTACATAGCCCACAAAGCTGTCAGTGTCTATATTGATGATGGAGAACCTGCAAATCATAACCTTGAAAACTCTAGCCATACGTTTATAACTTATAAGTATTTACATGACTTGTTTCTCCATATAAGTCCCTGGCAAGAGTAAGAAGATTTGATTTCTATATAGGGTTATACCAAAGAACTGGTTATAAAAAATTGTATATAGCAACATGTAAGTTGTAACAGATGGTTTGGAGGATGCACTAATATTGAAATCTAATTAAACATAACTAGCTTGACTATAAACCAAGCCGTGGAGACAATATCATATAACAAGCAATCCCAATAAAGTAAAGAATGCAAGCTATTGTCTTGCAAAACAATGATGTGGGTCATTATATTCAGGGAAATAGTCCATTGATATTCAACTTTTACTCAAGATAACCATCTGAGGAAATCCACCTTTATTGCCACAGATTTGAAGTGGGTGTCATACAATAATCATTTTCAATACAAGAAAGAATTGAAGCCATTACCTTGCAAAACAATGATGCAGGTCATAAATTCTTGTGAAAAGATGTACTGGTAATAAAATTTTATTTGATATTGCAGCTAGATGTGACATTGGTACAATAGAAAAGTTAAAACCTAATTCCAATACTTGAGTGAAGAATGCAAGCCATTATCTTGCAGAACAATGATTTAGGTCATTTGTTTTGGGCAAAGATGCATAAATATTAAAATTAAAATCAATATAACCAGCAAAGTTAATCCAATCATATTAGTGAAAAGGCCATCATATAGAAACCAACTGACTCGGGTTAAGAATGGTAGTTGTTATCTGTTAGAACAATGATATAGGTCTTCACCAAGGATCCACTGATATTCTTGGTATAACCTGCTCATTAATTGCACCCTTATCACCCCAAGATGTGAAATGAGAGTATCACAAAACCCTTGGTATAACCAGCTGATGAACTGCACCCTTATCACCTCAAGATGTGAAGAGAGTATAATAAAACCCTTACTGACCTAGGAAATGAAGTAGGTATGAGATAACAATCAATTCTGCCAATGGGATGTTGGTTCACTGATGAGGTGGACAGCAGTTTGAGCCATCCACAAGGGTTCTGTTTTCACTCTGATCTGCCCCATCCTAGGGCATGAATTTCAAAGTCATTGAAGTGTTAAAATCACACCTAAACATGGCGTTGCCCATCATCAAGAGGGCATGTAACTAAGTTGTAGAGCAGCCCACTGGCTGGGGGCTGGTCTTGAGTTCGATACTTAGCCTGTCCAGTGTTTTGAAGTGGTATCAGAGTCATGGTTGTGGCTAGGGATTCCCAAGCTCTAGGTTTAAATGACTGATGTGCCCTGCGAAGGGGTGTTGGACTATTAATCCACACTTGAATACGAAATTGTAATGACATCAAACGGGCCTGTAGCCCAGTGGTAGACCAGCCCACCGGCTGGGGGCAGGCCCTGGATTTGACTCCTAACCTCTCCAGTGTTTCCACTAATGAGATAAGGCCGGATGCAAGTTCCAGGCAATTTTGACAGAACAGATAACCCTGAGAAATGGCACCTGAGACAAAGGAAGTTTAGTCTAGTCCTTACAGTGCAGCCCCTCGGGGCATGTTTCTGTAAGCACTCTCAAAAACTATAACCAATTCTAATACTCAACTGCAGAATAAAAGAAATAAAATTGACGTGCGTCAATCCTATTTAGGGGAGCGATGCTATAACATTCAATTTTTAGCTTAACAACCATCTGTCGAAATCCACCATTGTTTCCCCAACATTTAAACTGGGTCTCATCTAATAACCAACGTCAACAAGAAACGAATTAAATCAGTCATGTTGCAAAACAAGGAAGGGTTTAGGTTATTCTATGTGAAGCAAAGATGCACTGATATTTAAATTTTACATTGTATAATAATCTTAAAAATCCACCCTTATCGCCCCAACATAAAAAGTAGGTTTCTGATAAAAACCCGATCACAATGCTCGAGCAAAGAATACAAGCTATTATCTTGCAGAACAATCATGCGGGCCACTCCCTTATGGGCAAAATTGCATTGATACAGAGTTTTCACTTAATATACCAATCTCAGTAAAACGGCCATTATTGCCCCAGGATGAAGTGGGTATCACATAAAACCAAATACCTAATACTCAAGCACGAATTAAAATCAGTGATGTGAAGTGGGTTTAAAATCAATGACGTGGGGCATTTTCTTCTACAATTGAATAGATGTACAGAAAGAATGATGCAATACTGACCTTTTTGAAATTCTGGAGTTTCAAATAGCAGGCAGCCCTGTTGCTGTGCAGTGCGATTTTGTGGGCATCGAGCTTGGCCAAGGCCAGAGCCTGTGTGTAAAGCTGCAGTGCTTCTTCATGATGGCCCTCCCTGTATTTCTGATGGGCTTTCTCTGTTTTGCTCATTATCCTATCTACCCTTTGCTTTGGTTTTACAGAATGAAATGAACCCAGAGATGATAAAGTCAATGGATCAAGTGAGTATTCATTGGGAATGAAGGGCTCTGATTTATTTATGGATGATCATGTCTTGCTTGTTCAAATCCCTGGCCTTTAATTTGGGATTGGAGGGAGACAGCAATATCATAGAGGATGGTTCTTGGATTGTTTATGTGAAACAAGCTCTTAAAGATGTCAGACAACACATCAAACAATCAATACCCACCATGTGGAGAATTGGGATTTTTTTTTTTTAAATTCTCTGCACCACAGAGGCCATGAGAGGGACCTCATCCAAGTAATATGTGCCCTAGCCTAGCTATTTTACTAATGGTTGCTGTGATTGAGCTAAACTTCGAAACCAACGTTCAACGAATTCTCCGCCATAAGGTCGTGCCCTATTTTTAGCAATCTTCATCACTCAGCATCAGTGTTAAAAAAGTCTTGTAGATATTCTATACCGCTCAATTTGAATACACGTGGCAAGATTTTTTTGAAAAATATGGGAAAACGTGCAAATGTAATTGTCCAAGTTGGAATCAAAATCCATTTTCAAATTTCATGTCAAAAATCTAGACGTTTTTCACTATTGATTTCACAAGATTCAACTAGTATCTTAATTATTTCATATATATATATATATATATATATATGTATATTCATCTTTTATTTTTAAGATTCTTCATTTTGGTCCACTAGTATTCATAGGAGATTTTGATCCTTCCATATAGGATTTCAGTGTTGATATCATTAAAAAAAATCTATGATTTAACATTTACTCCCATAAGGAATGATGCCATTTGTAAGATTCTTTCGGTCCACTTAGAAGAGAATTTGGTCCTTCCATATGATATTTCAGTTTTAATATTATACAAGAATCTATGATTTAACATTTCAGTTTTAATATCATCCAGAATCCATGATTCAACATTGGCTTTATTAAGGAATGATATTATTTGTAAAACATGATCTTTTATATTTAAATTAAATTTATCCAATAAAAAATATTAAAAAACATGAAATTTGAAAAGATTTTTATAAATTTTTCAGTCTATAACCTGTTTTATTCGATTTTTTAGTGTAAGGAGTAATCGATTGCGCTCAATCCAATTATGCAATCAAAATTGCAATTTGAACAATGAAAATCACAATTTCAGTAAAAATTGCATTACAAGATTCCAAGAAAAAAATTCAGAAAAGTGCAAATCATCTATCATTTAGCTCACTCCATTTTTTTTATATTAGTGAGTGAGAATTTTTACTAAGTTTCTTATTTTTCTCATAAGATATTTTTGAAATTGCTAACAGTGAGTGTCACACTTGGCTCCATTTGCAAAGCGACAAGTTGATATAACCCCCTCCTCATTACTTTAAGTGCTTTATCGTAGAGGGAATGCCACGCTATAGAGAAAGAGGAAGGCCTCAGCTAGGGGTGGGGGCTCCCAACATAGGAAGAGAGTTTCCTAGTAATGACAAGAACCCTATGAGGAAAACTCAGGTACCGAGGATATCTAGGAAGACATTGATGAGGGGCATAATTCCTCCACGAAATCGATTACATCGTCGACAGAATATAAGGAGGAGGAGGTCGATAGGTAATGGCATTCTCAAGGAGACATGGACCTCAAGATGATTGAGCACATATGACCACAATTGGAGAAAAGGTCAATGGGAAACACCTCACTGAAGGAAGAGAACCTGAATTTGTGGAATTGTAAAATCATTTAGGATGAAACAACAGTGGTTGCCAACTTCGACCCAACAAAGTTGGTCACCTTTCTCGGCTGGCAGGAAAGTCATCAATTCCACTAATATGTTTGTATTGATTTTGAGAAGCTAAGATTCCCTCCAAGGGCTTGTTGGATTTATATTATCCTAAGAAGGGGGGTGAATCGGTATAAGCGCAAATATCAAGTTATTTTGCAATTAAACAATTTTCACCAATCAAAACTTTTCAGCATAAACAAGCACAACTACACACACAAAACTAAAGAATAATTATATGTATATCTATAGATAATAATAAAATTATTGCATTAGTGGGATAATGAAATATCTAAACATGAACACCAACTCATTTCAAGTATCAACCTGACCCTCAAGTAACAATATGTCGGTTACAAGCACCGACTTGCAACGACTTCGATATGCACAAGCACTGACTCACAACCTTCATGCACCAACCTGCACATATGTCTGTCTCACTGCATAAAGTGTGACTTGTAGCAACCAGTCTCCAACCTGTGGATAATTGCAACCTCTAATGGTTTCTTTAGTTTCAATTGAATGGAAGCACCCACTCCCAAATTATATTTAGCAGCTTCAACTGGAAGGAGGCTCCAACCCCCTAATTATATTTACCAGGTTCAACTGGAAGGAGGCTCCAACCCTCTAGTTTGTTTTACCAGCTACGACTGGAAGGAAGCTGCAACTCCCTGTTCCTTTCCCCATCCAACCTCCCTAGGAATTTTTACCAACAACTACTGGAAGGAAGCTCTAACTCCCTTATCCTTTCCCCATTCAACCTCCCTTATATAAAAATAACAATGTATAACAAAGAACTACAATTTACCTTGACTGAAAACTGCAACTGCTGTAATCTTTTTGACCTATGTTTTTTGCCTCTGAATATCTATGTCAAGAAAGTCAGTTGTTATAACTGTGATGTGTGATAATGACTACAATCTGCATCTCTGTCCTGATCGGTGTCCATAACTCAGTCACTTATGTGGCCTGTGTCTTTCACTAAGTAAACACTCTGCACATCCTGAATACAGGTATCCTTCTATATAGTGCTCTTCTTGTTGTTCATCATCTACTGATTTGCGCACTTTGGCTCTGTTGCATAAAACTCTTTCTACGATCAACGAACCATTGATACCCCAAAAACAAAGCTTGTTCAAATCAGAATATCTTCAAGTCTTCATTCTACAAGCTTACGTCAACACATCCATCTCTTGCTTAATTAAACTTTTCCAAATCAAGAGATTTGTCCACTTGTTGAAGTTCCTTATCCTTGAATAACACCACCACTTGTTTGTGTTTTCTTCAAGCTATGATCTGCATCGGCGTGCTACTTATTGCAATTTAGCTTTATGGGGTTTGACACACATATGCCAAATTCTTTGTGGGACTTTTGCACATAAGCTTTTCCTCATAAGTCATCATGCCACATATCATTATCTTTGTGGGACTTTTACACACAAGTTTGTATTACATGCTCTTCTTTTGTAAGTCCCATACAAATGATATTTGTGCAAATCTGTCATTTTCAATGTTCTTCTTTATGGATTGTTATTTGCACACTTATGACTAGTGTCATGGTGTGATCTTTGCTCTTTTTGGACTTCCACATTCTTCCATATGTATTTCTTCAAATTGCCTTTGTGTGAGGAAGTCTTTTGGCATCAGTTTATCCTTTGACATCAATTCCCACATGTTCAACAATATCCGTATGTTTAACAATCTCCTTTGGCATCAATGGCAATGTATGTTCAACAAGGCTCCTCATGCCCAATAAAGTTGGGTATGCCTATTATGCAAAGGAATTTCCTGTAGACATTTGAATGAAGAAGAACTTTAACTAATTTTGGAGATGAGAAAAGACATCACAGATTTGCACTTTCACATGGAGCAAATGGCATGCATGCAACAAATTCAATTGGACATCTTCACTCAAGGACCTGACTTGGGAGAACAATCAATCAAAAATTCTATCATCATTCCCCTCGCGCCCATTCAAGCAAGCAACCTCAGGATGAATGAAAGAATGATGCTTCAGTGGGTAGAAATTTGTGTAGACTGTTAGTTTTTTTCTTTAAGGTCCATCTGTATTAGTTCACTCTTCGAGCCTATAGTGCCATGGTGAAAATTCCGAGTCTTTCAGCTTGTTTTATTTTTGTAAAAGCTCTAAATTATGAAAGAAAGTAATCTATATGAGCAATTTCCAGGTCCAAGCCACTTTCTTTTGGATGCCCGGACATGTATCGACTGTAATTGTTATTGTACATTCTTAGTTTTTTGTTGATACAACTTCTTACTTACAAAAAAAAAATCAAAATTGTAGGTAATATGAATCAAAACTTTGCTAAATTAGTCAGGGAGCTTATGTTCTAGTTACATGACTTATGAATTTTCAAAGTTTATATAATGATCATTAATGCTAGGCTAGGGTTACATGACAAACTTTAGTCTCGTTTTACATAATTACTAAATTGTGAAATGCATATATATAGTCAATGATAGTTTACTGAACTGGTAAAAGAGATGTATTAATGTAGCCTCCACCAATGTTCAAGTATCATCAATTATGCGATGTAAAGCCTTTAAATGGAATTTGAGCCTTGTGCTAGATTATGCAGCCTTTGAGCACAATGTAATGAGCATTCAGGTCAAAATAAGGATATGATGTTGAGGATCAAGATGTGTCTATGGATGAGGTGCATTCATGGCATAAATTTGTTTGATATGTTAACCTATGTTATTCCTTTGTTCATGCTTGTTCACTGAGTTTATCAAACAATATATTTTAAGATATAATAGGTAGGCCACAATCCACATTATTATGGTTTCTTATATGATGTATTGTATAGTTCTTTTGAAATTTTAGGTTGTTTGGGTTCGCCACGACTCTTTTATATTGCTAATTCTACTTGTTATGGTTAAAAAGAACCATATATGTACTCATGTGTTATGTGTCTATTTTTTGACACCATAATACTCTCCATGTAATGACCCAATCCAAAAATTCCCAACAAAGACAGAATTTGGGGAAAAATTGCCTTGACTAGTCTTGACTCTAGGGGATTCGAATGGCACAAAAGGGTCTCGAATTGGTTAGGGATTGATATGGGGAGTATTAGGACCACTCAATGGACTCTCTGATAACTTTATGATGGGTTATAGACATCTGCAACTCAATTTGGGAACATTGGTAAAAATGGTAAAATTACTAGTAATTTATGGTGCAATTCCCCCTAGGGCATGGGAAGAAATGGCTCTCCAACTCCTATGCGACCCTGCCAACTTGAAAAACAAAGTATGGGGACTATTATTAGACTTCATTTACTATAATTTGATACGGTTAATATTTCTGCAACAAAGGTTTAAAGCTTCATATTTGAATGCATAAATTCAATGGTATTTGCTGAAGGGAAATGACATGTAAATGCTCAACTTTGACTCACAAATGGTGTAAATAATGGTTCAGAACAGAGAAAAATGAATATATACCATTAACAGAATGTAAATATCTCACTAACATCATATAACATAAGATCCAAGTCGCAACATACATTAGATATACAATGCCATTGAAATGGGAAATCAACACATGGAAACTAGTTACAACAAAGCTTGGAAATGTGGACATTTTCATATGTATTTATGTCAATTTTGACTTACAGAGAGGATGGAGAACATATTACAGAGCCATAAATCATTCACCCATGCTTGGTAATCAACTGGACTCAATGGGGTGCAACCACCATTCACACAAGCGGGCCATCATAGAGAAATATGGAAATATTGAAGTAGGGATTGAGAGAATGGGAGGAAAGATGGGTCAAGAACAGTAGCAGCCTCTTATATGAAGCAAAAACACTCCATTAAGATCCAAATGAGATTTCAATATGGCCTCTCCCATGGCCAACTTGGATGAGAATCTCACTCTCTCGAAATTGGATCACTAGAAGGGTAAGTGAGCACTCACGGTGCAATGGACAAGCTAGTGCTTTCCAAAATGACAAAGGCAAATTCTCAAATGATCAAAACCCATTCTCATTCCTCGTGACATATTTTTTTGACCTTCCTAAGTTCCTCCAAGGTCGAATTCACTCCCATAGGATTCCTCCAACTCATCCTTGATGTTTAGTAACCTCTGTGACACTTGTCCTTCTCCTCAACCCTTCATCTTCCTCCAAATTCAAATGGATTCCTACACCAAACCCCAAATTATACCTCTTGGAGGATATTTTTAGCCCTAACATGTCAGATTGTCATACATCTACAATCAGGTGTGTAATCAAGTCTGACTTGTCATAGAAGCTTCCGTCATTGTTGTCATAAAACGCAGGGAATCTCTCTCCAAGTGGCACCTAGTTTCTTCCTAGCCTCTTCCTCTTCTATGGGGAGTTACTCCTCTTCACCCATTCAAATCCTTGGGATCATGATATGGAAATTATGAATTCTACTTCCCATGGGAATCTCCAATTCATAGGCCCCTTCTCTAACCTTTCAAATCACTTTGTAGGGACCCTAAAACCTTGGTTTGAGTTTTTTATGAACCGTTACCCTTTATAGTGGTTTGTTTGTAGGGCTACAACCTCAAATACACCAAGTCATTCACTTGGAAGTGCCTCTCCACTCTATGTTGGTTTGCATATTGTTTTTGCTGATTTTAGGAAACCTGCAAGTTATATTTCAAAGCCTTCAAATTTTATTAACTTTCTTCAATCCAATCTTTAGCCTTTGGAGCTCTACTATCACTAAAAATGTGGTCAATAAAAGTGGATGCATCATAACCATAAATTTATTTGAAAGGAGACATGCCAATGGACATATGAAAAGTAGTATTGTAACAAAACTCACCCAACTACAATCATTTTATCCTTGTTTTTTGTTTCCCACTAACATAGTTCCTAAAGTAGCCTTCCAACCATTGATTCACCCTCTCTGTTTAGCCATCAGTTTGTGGATGATATCTTGTGCTAGGTGTCAAATTGGTCCCCACCATTTTGAAGAGTTCTTGTCAAAATGCACTCAAACATCTGTTATCTCTGTCACTAACAATGCTATTAGGAAGCCCATGCAATCTGAAAATTTATTTAAAAACTAGTTCAACCACTTGTGCAGCAGTAAAAGTGGTAGTAACAACAAAGAAATGAGAAAATTTAGTGAGCCTATCCACCACCACAAATATGCAATCCTTACCAAATACCTTAGACTTGAAACAATGGAGAATTAATGAGACAGTTAGACGAACTAGAGTTTTCTTAATTAGATCCTATTTCCCCGGAGTTTGTTGTAACAGTTTTCTATCTTAGTTTCACTTAATATAAATGGATCGAGATACTCTCCGTTGTGTGTGTGTGTGTTTCCAAACTGTTCTCTGTGCTCTGCTTTCTTTAGTTCGCTGCATACTCTGTTTTCAACTTGGTATCAGAGCAAAACGTCTTGGGGTTTCCTTTGCAGAGAGAGGAGTTTGCCGCTGCTCAGTACAAAGCAGGAAGGGAGCTGTAAGGTAGACACAGAGCTGTGCTAAAGGGTGTCGCCGGAGCTATGCATCAAGTTGTGAGGCGTCTTCTGCCAAATTCACCCTGGAATCTGTGTAGAAGAGCCATTGAGGGTGTAAATTGTAGCCTGGAGGTATAGTGGAGTCCGTTTATACTGTTTAGAGGAGCTGTCGAGGAAGCCGTGAATCGTATTTCTTCAAAGGAGTCGCAGAGCTCGAGGAGCAGCTGCTGCGTGTGGAGAGAAAGAGCCGCTAGTGCTCAGGGTTTGCTGTTCTCATTAAGTTAATCGCCCTAGCAGTGTGAACCAATTTCTACTTTGTTGTGGGAAGCATAAGCTAGAAGAAGTGGAGCCATGGGTTGCTGGAGCAGTTTGCTGTGAAGAACCCGTGTGCTCTGTTTTCTGGAGAGTTGTTCAGCTTGTGCATAGAGGAACTCACTGTTTGCTCACTTCTTACTACTGTAAAACGTGAGAGGAGGAGCTATTTTGTGTGAGCTGAGTTGAGCATTGTACCGCGGAGTTGCTGAAATGTCAAATCCATTGGCAGAGACCTGTCTCAATGAGGCCAACAAATTGGATGGCTCGAATTTCATAAATTGGAAATTCAAAATGCAGACCCTGATGGAAGGCTATGGTGTCTAGAAAATCACCAATGGAGATGAAGCGAAACCTGTAGCAGCTGCGGGTGGAACACCGGCACAAATCCAGGACTGGGATAAGCATGAGAACAAAGCCAAGGTACTCTTACGAATGTCTGTTAAAGATAGCATTATTCCACATATCAGAGAAGCTAAAACTTCTGCTGAAACGTGGACAGCACTTAAACATCTGTATGAAACTAGCAATACGAACCGTCTCCTTTTCTTAAAAACTAAATCGCTAGGCATTAAGATGGATGCAAATGAGTCTATTAGTTCATTCTTGGGTCGTATCAAAGAAGTGAAAGATAAGCTAGGAGACATAGGAGAATCAGTCTCCAGCACTGATCTCGTAACAATCACATTGAATGGTATGCTAGAGGACTACCATATGTTTATAACAGGTCTCGCAGCAAGGGAGAAACCTCCTACTTTTGAAGAGCTGACTGGTATTTTGCTGCAAGAAGAAGAGAGGCGTGGGAACTTGAAGCCTCAAGATTCAGGTTTGGCATTGTGGTCAAATAAGAGATCTCCGAGAGGGAGATCAGGAGAAAGAGGCAGAGGAGGCAGGTCATCACAGAGTAGAGCTCCTCAAAGACCGAATCAAGGTATGCCATCTAATAGGAATGACTCAAAAAGTTGTTTTTATTGTGGTCGACCTGGACATCTTATTAAAGACTGTCATAAGAAGAAGAATGATGAGGCTAGGAATAGACAACCTAGAAAATATTCAGGTCATTTTGTTGAAGACTCTTCAACACATGATCTAAAATTGTTTATGGCTAGAGATGAAATTGCTGATGAGATTACTGAAACGCCAAACTTTGACTCACGGGATCTTAGACTATTTGTGTCTAATGCTGCTTTATCTGGTGAAATTGATGATATTGATGCTTGGTTTGTTGACTCCGAAGCATCAATGCATATGACTTGTAATAAGAAGTGGTATACTAACTATAAAGAAACACAGAATGGTGCTAGTATATATCTTGGTGATGACCGTGCATATCAGATCAAGGGATACGGAGATATTCCAGTAACATTGCCAAATGGTAGTGTTCATCACATTCGCAATGTGGTGTATGTGCCAGGGATAAAGAAAAATCTGATATCTGTGTCTACTATTACAGATCAGAATTTGAAGGTTGAATTCTTCAAAAACTATTGCATAGTGAAGGACTTACTGGACCAATACAAAACTCTTGCAAAGGGAGTCAGAGTAGGAGGCCTATACAAGCTTGATGTTACTAGTAAAGAGCATCACGCATTAACTGCTGCAACCATGCCAACAGAGAGTCTTTGGCATCAAAGGTATGGCCACATCAATCATCAAGATTTATTGTTATTATTGAAGCATAATATGGTTTAAGGACTTCCCATGTTAAAAAATGTGAACATTGCTTGTGAAGGATGTGCATTAGGAAAGATGCACAGAGATGAATTTCCTTCTAATCCTGATAGGAAAAAAAGAAATGTGTTATATCTTGTGCATACTGATGTTTGCGGGCCTATGCAGACTAGATCCTTAGGAGGTGCATTTTATTTTCTGCTATTTATTGATGATTGCACAAGATACACATGGGTTTACTTTCTTAGAAGAAAGAGTGATGTTTTTTAGTACTTTAAGGAGTTCCGAAACATGGTTGAAAAGCAGACAGAAAAATCCATTAAAATCCTTCGTTCAGATCAAGGGGGAGAGTATAAATCAGGGGACTTCAACAAATATTGCAAAGATAATGGAATAGTACAACAGTTTACAGTACCCAGCACTCCATAGCAGAACGGAGCTGCTGAAAGGAAAAACAGAACTCTGGTAGAATGTGCACGCAGTATGATGAAAGGTAAGAATCTTTCAAATACCTTCTGGGGTGAAGCCATAAATACTGTTGTTTACCTAAATAATAGAAGTCCAACTAGGAGTCTTGATGATATTACTCCTTTTGAAGCTTTGTATGGTTCCAAACCAGTAGTTCAAAATTTGAAAGTTTTTGGGTGTACAACTTTTGCACATATTCCAAAGGAAAATAGGAAGAAAAGGGATGCCAAAGCCATTAAATGTATCTTCATAGGTTACTGTTCTCAATTCAAAGCATATAAATTGTTTGATCCTTCTACTCACAAGGTATTTGCAAGTAGAGATGTACTCTTCCATGAACAGGAAACAGAAATTTCAGAGAACAGCAACCAAAGCCATGAGGAATGGCATAAAGTTCTTGATGAAGGGGTTACACAAGAACATCAAACTGTATTACAGCAGCCAAACACACAGGAACAGCAGCAACAGCAAGAGGGATTCAGTGATACAAACAGTCCAAGCTCAACTAGTGATGAAGACAAAAGTTCACACAGCGAAGAGGAAGATAAGCTACAGCTAAGAAGATCTTCAAGACATGTTCGAGCTCCTGAAAGGTATAAAGACTATGCCCTTATGAGTAGCATTTCGAATGTCATAGAACCCATTAGTTTTGATGAAGCCAATGTACATGATGAATGGAGAAATGCAATGGAGGAAGAATATGAATCAATAATGAAAAAAAATACTTGGGAATTGACGGAATTGCCTAAACATACAAAGCCAATAGGATGCAAATGGATATACAAACCCAAGTTTAATTCAGATGATAGCATAGACAAATATAAGGCTAGATTGGTGGCAAAGGGATACTCACAAACAGAAGGTAACACTTAATGTGTAAGTTAAAGAAAGCATTGTATGGACTAAAACAGGCACCTAGGTCATGGTATGAGAAGATAGACTCTTTCTTTCTTCAACAGGGATTTCTGAGGAGCAAGAGTGATCCAAATCTATATATCAAATGTGATGAGCAGGGGTATATAGTATTGATTTCTGTATATGTTGACGAATTAATCATTACAGGAAATTCAGAGAATCTGATTGATGAAATCAAGGAACAACTGTCACAAGTTTTTGATATGAAAGATCTGGGTGAGCTTCATTACTGCCTAGGTCTTGAATTTTGGAGAAATGCAGGCCAAACATTTGTTTGTCAAAGTAAGTATGTCAGAGATGTACTTCAGAGATTTAAAATGGATCAGTGTAAATCATCTACTGTTCCCATGCAGCAGAATGTGAAACTCTCTTGTGATGATGGTTCAAAGGAGGTGAATGATAAATTGTACAAACAGATGGTGGGTAGTTTGAATTATCTCACCACAACTAGACCTGACATTGCATATTCTGTGAGTGTGCTAAGTCAGTTTATGGCAAAACCTAAAGAAATCCATTGGAATGCAGCAAAGACGGTACTCAGGTATCTAAAAGGAACACTTGACTTTGGTATTAAATATACTGATGCTTCTGTTGTTGAGTTGACAGGTTATTTAGATTCTGATTGGGCTTGGAATTCGGATGATCGAAAATCAACCACTGGATATGCATTTAGCATAGGATCCGGAATTGTTTCATGGAGCAGTAAAAAGCAGCCTAATGTATCTCTGTCCTCTACTGAAGCAGAATACAAGGCTCTGTGTGCAGCGACCTGTGAAGCTATTTGGCTGAGAAGACTTCTTCAAGATGTCGGAGAAGAACAAAAGAAACCTACAGTAATCGAATGTGATAATCAAAGTTCAATCAAGTTGGCAAATAATCCAATTTTTCATGCAAGGACAAAGCATGTTGATGCTCAGTATCATTTTGTTAGAGAGAAGCTACAATCCAATGAAATAGATCTCATATATTGTAATACTTGTGAAAATACTGCTGACATTTTCACAAAGCCTCTCGGAAAGATCAAATTTGAATTGTTTAGGGAAATGTTGGGTGTAGCTGTTAATCCATTCTCCATTAAGGGGAAGACTTGAAATAATGGAGAATTAATGAGACAGTTAGACGAACTAGAGTTTTCTTAATTAGATCCTATTTCCCCGGAGTTTGTTGTAACAGTTTTCTATCTTAGTTTCACTTAATATAAACGGATCGAGATACTCTCCGTTGTGTGTGTGTGTTTTTCCAAACTGTTCTCTGTGCTCTGCTTTCTTTAGTTCGCTGCATACTCTGTTTTCAACTCTTGGGAAAACCAGTGACGAAGTTCATGGAAATGCTCTCCCATTTTTGTTCTGGAATAGGAAAGGGATGTAAGAGGTTAGTTGGATGAGTGTGGTCCACTTTATTTTGCTGACATGTGGGGCATTGATCATTAACATACTTTAGAACATCAGCCTTCAACCCTTTCCACGAGAATCTTTCCCTCAACATTCATTATGTTTTGAAGAAACCGGGGTGACCTGCTAGAGGAGAATCATGAGCTTTCTTTAAAATTTCCTCCTTAAAACTCGAACTAGGGACCAAATAGATTCTAGCTTTGTAGTAGATTATTCATTCCAAAATCTTATACCTGTCATCATGGTTAGTCTCATAAAAAATACACAATAAGACTTATCCTTGGCATACTCTACTTCTAATGTGGCTTTCCAATTTTCTGCTACATCCATTAGAGAAATAGAAGGTATTCTAGATAAGGCATCAACTACCACATTATTTTTTCCCTTCACATATTCAATATGAAAGTCGAATGCTTGAATATCACTCACCCACTTTTTTTGCCTTTCATTTAGATCCTTTTGAGTGAGGAAGTACCTTAAGTTGTTATAGTCATTATTTACCACAAATTTGTTTCCCACCAAGTATTGTCTAAACTTGATCAAAGCATGCATGATGGCTAACATTTCTTTATCATAAATGGAGTAAAGCTTCTCATGTGGCTGTATCTCCCTACTCTCAAAAGATATTGGGTGTTTTCCTTGTTTTAGGAATGCTCCAATGCCCTCTCCTGATGCATCACATTCCAAGACAGATGGTTTAGAAAAATCAGGCAAGGCTAGAATAGGACAATTGCTTATTACCTCTTTCCTTCTTTGGAAATATTTTTTCAGCCCATTCATGCCATTGGAAAGCATATTTATTTGTCAAATCAGTGAGAGGTGAAGTGATTTGAGAGAACCCCTTCACAAACTTTCTATAGTATGTACAAAGTCCAATGAATCCTCTCAATTCAGTGAGATTTATGGGACGAGACCATTCTATAATGGCTCTTATTTTCTCCATATCCATCTTCACACCATCTTAACCAATGATGTGTCCAAGATACAAGAGCTCTGTCAAACCAAACTCACATTTTGACAACTTAGCAAACAAAGATTGATCATGCATAATTTTTAATACCTCTTCTAAATGATGCAAATGTTCCTTCCAAGTTTTACTGTAAATAAGAATGTCATCAAAGAAAACTAGTACAAACTTACAGAGTTGCTTATGGAATATATTGTTCGTGCAATATTGGAATGTGGCAGGTGCATTTTTCAATCCAAAGGGCATGGCAACAAACTCAAATTGACCATAGTGGCATCTGAAAGCAGTCTTTGGTATGTCTTCTTCCCTCATTCAAATTTGATGATAACCAGATCTAAGGTCAATCTTTGAGAAGAACTTGGCTCCATGGAGCTCATAAATCCTTGGGATGGGATATCTATTCTTCATTGTCTTCTTATTCAATGCTCTAAAATCAATGCATGTCCTGAAAGTTCCATCTGTTTTCTTTACCATAACAACTGAAGAAGCATATGGGTTGGAACTAGGCCTTATAAGACCCAACTCTAAGAGTTCTTTAATGTCCTCCTCAATCTCATCTCAAATCCTTTCCGGGTGTCTATAGGGATGCATTTTGATAGGTTGTGTTCCTATCTCTAACTCAATGATATGCTCCACCCCTCTCTCTGGTGGTCTTCTTGGGGGAAGGTCTCAAAAAACCTTCTCATACTTACTCAATAATTGCTCTATATATTTAGGATGCTTGGAAACCTTCAAGTGAGGTTTAGGATATGTAATTAAACATTCAACAACCCATTCTATATCTCCATGCTTCAAGATAGACCTCATACTATGAGAGGACACCACTTGATTTGGGTAAGTGTGCATTCCCCTCAACAAGATGGGTTTCCCTTCCAAATTTTTGAACCTTATTTCAAGGACTTGGTAGTTCATTGTATGCTCCCCTAAAGAATACAACCATTGTACTCCTGAAACTACATTTGTATCAGCCACATTCACTACATAAAAAATTTCAGTGACAGTATGATTTCCTATAGTAACTTGAAGCTTTGGAATCCATTTAGTGTAGACCATAGAATTGTTACCTGGAATGATGACTGTGAAACCATCAAACATTTCATCTTGTAGCTTTCTCCTCTCCACCAAGGCTGCATCTATGAAGTTATGAGTGGCTCCTCCATCCACTAGAACTGTGACCTTTTGGCCTTGTATGTTACCCTTGAGCCTCAAGGTGTGGAATCTAGGTACACCTAAGAGTGCTGCAATTTTTCCTATCTCGGGAGTGGGTTGTTCTTCTTCTATTGTTTCATACCCCTCTTCTTGGGATGCAATTTGTGCTTCCTCCTCCTCCCCCTCTTCCTCATCTTCAGAGAAAACTTTAATGTAGTGTGCCTTCCCCTTTGCACACTCGTGTCCCAGAACCCAAGCTTGTTGGCATGTGAAATGTAGCTTCTTTCATCTAATTTATTCTTTGATTGGTCCTCCTTTATTTTCTTTGGAAAAGGAGTCCTTTTGCCATGGTTTCTTACCTTCATTTAATTTGGAAGGTAAATTAGGATTGGGAGGGTATTTGGTTCTTGGAAACACATTCTGCAAATCTCTTGTCAAATTCAGGGCATCCTTGAATGTAGTTGGCTTGTGGGATTTCATGGTCCCTCTCAAAGGTTATGCCAATCCTTCAGTAAACAATAAAACCAACCTACCCATAGATACATCAGAAATCATTATTTAAAGCTTTTCAAATTCTAACATATATGCTTTAGGAGTTCCAACTTGCTTCAATTGTGCTAGTTCCTTGAAAGGAAGTTCGAGGTCTTTCCTCTCAAAACTATCCATTAATGCATTGGAGAAACCTTCAAGATAAAATATGATCATATCCCAAGGTTCTAATACCATGGAACCACCAATCACTAGCTTCCCCTTCAAGATGTAAAATGGCCATTTTTATTGCATCTTCTTCAACCATAGGATTTAACTGAAAATACACACTTATTTTTTGCAACCAAGCACTAGCATACATTTGTGAGGAACCATCAAAGGAAGGAATAGTTACTTTGACCATGGTGTATTTTAATTCATGATTAAGAGGAGGTTCTCTATTCCCACTTCCTCCTTGCTTAAACTGAAGGCAGGCTTTAATGAACTGATCAAAAGGTAGGACTCTCCTACATTCATCACTTAGTTGCTGTCAATAATTTGTTGCTTCCCTCACATCATAAGTAGTGTAAGGGAGTTATTTGGACTCTAAAAACTTAGGTATTGCAGGTCCATTCTGAGTCTTGAACTCATGGGGCCAGTTACGAGGTCCAGTCTTTGAAAAAATGGCTTCCCCATTGGTCTTCTTCTCAACATGAGGTGAACTACTACTACTCCGGGTGTTGACTTGTCCCCAAGTTGGCTAGCCAACAATTCGAATCCTTGCATAAAATGTTTGGTCATCCCTTCAAGAGATGATTTAATGAATGTATTAAGGTCCTCATTATTTTCTTTGTCATCCATATCTCTCAGGCCTACTTTTTCCTTAATCTCCTCGTAAAAAAAAACTAACTTCTCCACTTGCTTCCCTTTCAATGTCCATGTCTCCAGTCTCAGTGTCTAATGGAGGAAGGTAATCATTTGGAAACATTAATATATACTTCTAACATGTTGTAATATCATGCTCTGATACCACTGTAATGACCCAATTCGAAAATTCCCAACAAAGGCAGAATTTGGGGAAAAATTGCCTTGGAAGTCTTGACTCTAGGGGATTCGAATGGCACAAGAGGGTCTCGAATTGATTAGGGAATGATATGGGGAGTATTAGGACCACTCAATGGACTCTATGATAAATTTATGAAAATTCATAGACATCTGTAACTCGATTTGGGAACATTGGTAAAAATGGTCAAATTACTAGTAATTTATGGTGCAATTCCCGTAGGGTATGGGAATAAATGGCTCTCCAAATCCTATGAGACCCTCCAAGTGTCAAGTCCCTACCCCTATATGAGGGAGAGAACGCGACTATGCTGCTATCATATCTGGGCAATCTAGTCCCATGAACGTAAAATAAAAATGCATTGGAATAAAACATACACAGATGCATAACAATTGCGATTATACAATAGAAGAATTTCACCCATTCAACACATTAGACATGTTCATCATTTATCACTAAGCAAATAAAAATGCAGAGTTTAACACAAGAGATACTTATCTTGGAAGAATCTTGTCCTGTAACCAGCTACATCAATGCAACGTTCCACCCAACCATAGGCCAGTGTGCTCATCAATCTCTCAGCACCACTGCCACCCCCAAGCTAGGCATGATCCCCACAAGGAATAAGGAACACTAGCAGGCTCATACATAGCTAATGATACAACAAAACTCAACCAAGCCAACACAGTTGGGTTTATCAGGCTACAAAGGAGTTGGAAAGGTTGACTGCTAAGCTAGTGAGCTCAACCATAGAGCTATGGAAACTTGCACTAGATCTATCCTTGCTTCTAAAACATCTACACACCCAACACAAGGAAGCATCCCCTTCTCTACTACACAGTCCCTCAGGCTATGCCTTACCTTCTAGTGCTATTCAGGGTGTGCAAAGAAGAAAACCAACCCCCTAGATCTATCTATGAGGTTCCTTCTCACACTAGGTTTATCAAGCTAGTTCAGACCCCATTTCCACTCCCAAACCGATTCAGACCAAACAACAAAAGCATACACAACAATTACAAAGTTTTGGGATTGAAGGGAAACACCATAGGAGCCAAAACAACAATGGAAATTGGGGAACAACAACCCTATGACTAAAAATAGACTTCACAGAACGTTCTTGGCTCCACGTGGGTAAGAAAAACAACTCAGCAACCACTCAGAAAATCGTGGTCTCTTCCCCAATCCACTAGGCATTACCAAAACAATTTCCAGCTTGGAAAATGATGGGAAATACAGCAAAATCATGGGGGAGGAAACCCAACCACGGATCATTATCAAAAATGATTTCCCATCCTGGGGAAAATGAAGAAAAATGACTAAGGGATAGAAATCCCGCGTGAGGAAAAATTAGCTACGTGAGAGTGAGGAAAATCTCTTGTGTGTGAGAAATTGCGGCTTCCTGCGTGAGGGTGTCCAATGGAGTTGTCTGCTCCACATGAGGAATAATGGGTGAGATCTCCTCCTTTGGTGCATGCGTTTGGTCAAACATTGACGACCCTGCCAGAAATTATGGCTGCCCACACCTCCCAAGCCCCAAGGCAATAACTGCCCAAGTAACTCATGGAGAATTTAATTGGGTGGTGAATAAGACAAGAAAAGGTGGTTGGTAGTTGATGGGTTCTCCTCTTGACACTTGGATTCTCCCCATTGGATTAGAGGTTAAATACCCCCCACCCCCTCCCCTCCCCACCCCCTTTATCCTTAGGAAATCATGCCCCCATCTCATTATTTGTTGCATTGACATAGTTGGTTGTGGGTTTTTAATTAAATTGCATATCTACATGATGTCCAAAATTATAATGTGCCTGGCTAGCATGAAATACCATCAGTATCGATTTTAATCGCCGAAACATAAAATGATAAATTAGTGGTGGGGCTTTTTCCTTTAGCTCCACACCATGATTAATTACAATATATACATCATATACATTTAATGCAAGCGGGGTCAAAACCGGGGTGTTACACCAAAATTTTCAAACATATATTGGGTACTGTTATTAGAATCCATTTACTGTCATTTTATATGGTTAAGAGTTCTACAACAGAAGTTTAAAGCTTCATATTCGAATGCATAAATTCGGTGGTATTTGCTTAAGGGAAATGACATGTTAATGCTCAACTTTGACTCATAAATGGTGTAAACAATGGTTCAAAACAGATAAAAATGAATACATACCATTAACAACATGGAAATATCTCACTAACAACATATAGCATCATAGCCAAGTCGCAACATACATCAGATATACAACTCCATTGAAATGGGAAATCAACACATGGAAACTAGTTAAAACAAAGCTTGGAAATGTGGACATTTTCATATCTATTTCTGCTGATTTTGACTTAAAGAGAGGATGGGGAAAATATTATAGAGCCATAAATCATCCACCCATGCTTGGGCATCAACTGGACTCAATGGGGCGCAACCACCATTCACACAAGTGCACCATCATAGAGAAATATGGAAATATTGAAGTGGGGATTGAGAGAATGGGAGGAAAGATGGGTCACGAACAGTAGCAACATCCTATATGCAGCAAACACACTCCATTAAGCTCCAAATTAGAGGTCAGGGTGGCCTCTCCCACAACTAACTTGGATGCGAATCTCACTCTCTCGAAATTGCCTCACTAGCAAGGTAAGTGAGAACCCACCATGCAATGGACAAGCTAGTGCTTTCCAAAATGCCAAAGGAAAATTATCAAATGATAAAAGTCCATTATCATTCCTCATGACATATTTTTATAGCCTTCCTAAGTTCCTCCAAGGTCAAACTCACTCCCATAGGCTTCCTCCAACTCATCCTTTATGTTTAGTAACCTCCATGATACTTGTCCTTCTCCTCAACCCTTCATCTTCCTCCAAATTCGAATGGCTGCCACCAAACTCCAAATGCGCCCTCTTGGAAGCTATTTTTTTCCCTGACTTGTCAGATTGTCATAGGTCTACAATTAGGTCTAACTTGTCATAGAATCTTCCATCGTTGTTGTCATAAAACGTAGGGAATCTCCCTCTCAGTGGAACCTCGTTTCTTCCTAGCCTCTTCCTCTTCTATAGGGACTCCTCTTCACCCATTCGAATCCTTGGGCTCATGATATGTCACTTGACACCTCTTCACCTTCCAATAACATTCCATTACTCATAATTTTGAATTTGGGGTTAAGTCATGACATGTGTAAGGAAGAATCTAGTCACCCAAGGTCTCCATGAACCTCCAAATGTCCTTATGAAGCAATGCCACTTTATTTTCTCCATATTTATTATTTGTATGACCCAATTTAATGTGTAAATGACAAACTAAGGTTCTCTTGGGTCCCGTATCTCCCTTATTGCAATATTTAATGCCTCCTCCCCAACCTAGGGAACTAGTAGGTGGGTGAAACATTGTCAACTAGTAGTCTCATTGAGATGGGGACATGACACTCCACCTGTGATGTTGTTCTTGATAAGGGGGGACGAAGACTATTGGGAACAAGCGAGAGAGTATAAGAAAGATAAAAAAAGAGAACCAATTCAACACCATATTCAACTGATCTCTTGAGTTGGTGGCCAGACTCAAACCACACATTTAGTAGAAGACTTTAGCTTTTGCTAGACATCAGATGGTGCTCCCCAAACCACCACTTTCTAGAGAACCGTTGAGCCTTCGTTCCAAGTTCCATACATAACCTCTGAGCCTTTGTGCCAAGTTTGAGAGTTTGTGGCCAGTCTTAAACCACTCACAAAACATAAGCTAAAATACTCTACTAAATGAGTGGTCTAAGGTTGAACCCTAGAGTACTTACTGCTGTAGAGTTGTAAGAAGCCCTTAGTTTAATTGAGTCATTTGTAAAGGTGGAGTTTCAAGAATCCCTTAGTTTTATTGAATCATTTGTTCTTGGTCCTTCCCATACAAGGAGACCTCACATAGTCCTCATAATGTATCAAATTGAAGAAACACTAGAGTTGTTAAACACTCTAGTCCTTATTGTTGTAGATGACTCAATCACAATCAATGAATATACTCTCCAAATTGTTATCACACATTTGCAAAATTTGAAATCCAAAGAGGACGATGTACAACGCAGGAATCAACATTCTAAACTAGTGTTTGTTCATAAAAATCCTTTATTTGAAGATGATTCATATCAGCTTCCAAAACATAATGAAATCATATCAAAATATGTACAACCTATTAAGAGTTCCATATTCCAACATTGTGATTGAGTTGGCCATATGAAAAATCAAAGTTTTGATCTTCATCCTTGTCATCATTGTGGGAAGCATAACCATTTTTCATAGAGGTCATGTGTGAAACTAAAGAAACCTGCAAGAGTGAAACTTGTAGCAGAATATTGTAATGCTTCTTATATTGTACCTCAAAGGGGGGGACATGATGTCAAGATTCAATTTTTGAAGCCTTGCCATTCTAACAACAAGCAGTCATTGCCTTATTCAAGTAAGCTAGATCAAGCGAGCCTAAGCCACAACCAGTTTAGGAGGCCATGTTTAAAGATGTAGCATGAAGACACAAGAAAACCATGCCCCCGATGACTCATGTGTTTTGTGTCTAGCTTTGACACCATGAGACTCTCCACTCCTCACGTTGTTGTTGACAGGGGGAATGAATACCGTAAGGAACAAGCGAATCAAGTTATCACCGTGTTCGACTAAGCTCCTAAGTTTATGGACAACCTCAAAACAAACATTTAGCATAAGACTTCTACTTCTGCTAGACATTAGATGGTGTTCCCCAAACCACCGCTTTCTAGAGAGTTGTTGATCCTTCGTGCTAAGTTCCAAACATAACTTCTAATCCTTCATGCCAAGTTCAACAGTTTGTGGTCAACCTTAAACCACTCACCTAGTAGAAGATTTCAGCTTCTTCTAGCCCCTTTGGTTGGTGATCAACCAAAACCACCTCTTTAAAGACCACTTCTATTTAGCAGGAGATGTTAACTTCTGCTAACTTGCTTAGCAATTTAGATTGTCAAGTTGGAAATGTTTAGTAGTAATAGTTGTCCTCTTCCAATTATTCAACTCTATTTTCTTAGAGTCACATACACCCCTTCGGATTAAGGGGGGAATTGTTGGGAACATAATCCTTGGTGTTAGGATTAGTATGCACTATTCATGTGCAAGGTAGACCAAAAGTATATGTGAATAGGAAGAGTCGTTTGGGATTCCAAGAGTCTACTTGGAAAGTTGAACCCAAGGGACATTCTCATTGTATAAATATGCATTCAATTAATGAGAACTAGTATGCTTTGATGCCTATATTCTGTCTTTGCTGTACTTAACTTCCTATTTTCCCGTTTGGGGACCTAACATATAGTGCTAATTGTACATGTTGAAAAATTTCTAACATATCCAATAACGCAACAAAAATAATTATCCACAACACATCTAATAATTGAGCAACCTAACAATGTATTGTGTACTACGAGACAAGGAGAAAAGAGTATGTATGTGCCTTGCCCTTCAGTGGTTAGGGTTTACCCTAGATTCCATGGGAGACCCTACTATTTTTTTAAATGGCATCCTCAACAACTATGTTGAGATCCAAATACATATTGAATTCTTATTTTAAGGATTTCCAATGGTGCCAATATAAATCTTCCTTTACAAATGGATCTCATTGATACCTCCTAATTGGATCTTGGTCTCAATGGCTTACTTGAATCTTGAAGAAAGTATTTCAAAGAGGACTTAGCTCATTCAACATCCTATTCTCACCCTAAATGGGAGGCAACTCTAGTGGTATGGGTGGATGAGGACAAATTCCCTAAGCATTTATCATGGAGAAGACTCTCCTCACCCTAGTCCCACAACTCAACTTTAACACCATAAGGGGAAATTTTGAAAGTTAGATAAAGGAGGCCTTGATCTACAATGCAATAGGTGTACGCCCATCCACATATGCACTTATTAAGTAGCTAAATCTCAAGTGGCAAGACAATTATTGGTAAGGTTTTGTGAGAAAGGGATTTTTTACAATTATGTTTTTTAAGGAGAGACCATAAGCAAAAGGCATCAAAGGATGGATCATTATTTCAGGGAGGAGAATATATCTACCTCACTCTATGGTATTAAAATTTCAACATGAGAACATTGTTAATCTCATTGACCCATGTTTGGGTGCCTGCTCATTCATTTATATGAGGATGATATATTAAATCAAATAGGTAACAACTTAGGAAACTTTATTGATCAACTATGTCAACGAAAAATAAAATAATAGGTTATTCTCCTTTACAATAATATTGTGTAGAAATATATCTAAGGGTTTCCTAGACATGATCACTCTAAATTGGGAGGGAAATCAATCGAACCAAGAATTAGTATACAATAGCACTACCTTTCAATGCAAAATATTTCAGGAGATGAGTCGTTTAATGGAAACATGCCCAATGAGAAAAGAAACACTGACTACTTACCAAAACAATCTCATGGAAGAAGAAAACCCCAAGAAAATGGAGGAAAACCAAGTACAAAGATGTTATACTTCTTAAGCATTGGATTGTTTCACCTCTTGAGAATTTGAAATAATTATGCTATTTTGATATATGCACTTGGTGTGACCTTGTATTACTTTGTGAAATTACGCTATAATTACAATATATTATTAAGTTGTAATGTATTTTGCTCTCCTTATAAACTGATATGGTCCAAAAAAATTTGTCAAAGGATAATAATTTGTAATGTCTACCTTAAATCCTAATCAGTTTTGAAGATTCATATTACACATCTTTTAGCCAAACACTTATCGTATCATTGTTCATGGCATTAGTTAAAGGGTTCTAGTATGCATGTGTATTTCCATTCGAGGTTCATTTGATAAAATTTAAGCGCTTCAACTAATCTCTCTTTCCTTTCATATTTTCATGCAATTAATTTAATGTATTCAATTGGGGATATTGTTGCAACCCTCTTCATAAACTTGGCAATATATTCACTAGGTGAAAATAACTAAGTTTTTGAGTCTATGTTGGTGTTCTCTAGAGTATTTGGGGTCTATGCTGCTGTTACTAATTGTCAATGGATATTGTAACAACCTTTTTCATAAACTTGACAGTACTTGCTCAATGAAAATAATTGAGTTTTCAAGTCTATGTTGGTTTTCTCTATAGTTCTAGCTACTCACTTAAAATGGATGCCATCTTAAGGCTAGTTTTTTAATACATTTATTCTTAGGGCCTTCCTAAAACATCCTTAAGCCTTCCTAAAACAGGAATACGTTGCTTAGGTATTTTATAAAAGTTGCTTCTTCTAAGGTTATTGAAACAACAAAGTTCTCTTTTATGAGTCTTATTAGTCCCTATTCCATTAGGGACTATAGTTTTTTGTACCATGTCAAATTGCTTTGACTTGATATCAAAACTATAGTATGTTTAATCTTTTATGATAAAATTGATTAATTTGAAAAATTGAATATACACATAATTTAAAAAAAAACTTGAATTGGATTTTTCATTCATAAGTTGTTATTTATATGACTAAAATTCTCTTGTTGCGTTTTAGTGAATTAATTGTAATTGTCAAATTAAAAAATATGAAATTTTAAAAAAACTAGAACTCAACACTTCATTATTTGTAGGCCTTGTATTGAGGTACCAAGACCATTTCATATGCTCTTCCAAATGCAATACATGTATACAATTATATTGGGTCACCTTCACAATTAATGAATTTGGCATTGCTTACAAATAATTTATTGAGATTAGACATATACAAGTGGGAAGTAATTCAACATTGCTTATAGTTCGTCATCCTAAGCAAGGTTGTAAAAAATCTAGAGTTTAATAGGTAGTCTTCTCACCTTCATATTGAGATATCAAGGCCATTTCATATGTTCTTCAAAATGCAATAAATGCACATAATCATGTTGGGTATCATGCCTTATTGAATTTGGCATCATGCCTTACAAAACAATTGTTGGGATTAGTCATATATGAGTGGGAAATGATTCGTCATCACTTCTAGTTCATCGTCCTAAGCATGGTTATAGTGATATGTAAGGTGTGAGTGATGAGTTGTTGGGTGAAAAATATTGGCATGTTGTGCTATTCTTTTTTTCTTCCCACAAACCTACATGGTTGTTCTCTTTCTTTGTCAATCTTTGGTTTAGGGGAATGACTAAGAAAGGAAGTGATTCCATTTGGATGTTGGGTCATCTTTGAAGCGGATCTATTTGAATATTGAGTAAGTTTTATAGATTTTTCCAGGTAAGCAATAACTTTCAATGCTCAATGCTTGAGCAGCAGGAACAATTTTTTTTTTTGGGGGGGGAATAGTTGGAAAAAAATATATGTGCATAAACTATAAATCAATAATGGTTAAGCGTCAATCTAATTTGCTCCTTTAATCCTTTGTCAAGTGCCAACGAATAAGGAAGGTGTAAAAAACCATTTTATCTTATAAGAAATGGTAAAGGGTAATATGAGAGGCTCTAGTTTAAGAAAAAAAATGTGCATACATTTTCTTTGACGTAATTTCTATTTTCGAATACCTTTTTTTTTTAACCAAAAATGAAGAAGTGAAAAATGATCAAACCCAATCCTTTTCGTTCTTTATCAAGTGTTAAAGAATTAGAAAGTTGTAAAATACTTTTATCCTATAAGAAATGGGCTAAGGATCTTCTCAAACAGTAAAGGGTTATCTTAGAAGCCCTAATTTAAGAAATATTATGTGGAAGGAGGTCACGTTTAGCCTTAAACCTAGAGCTTATTGTTAATTGTAAGGATAAAAGAGGTGGAAGATCTCTATGTCACAGATAGTGACATAAGAGTTGACTCTCTTCACCATGTTTCACACCACCTCTACTTCATACATGATTTCCAAATTGAACGTGCCAAGCGCGAATAAATGATGCGATATAGATTTTCTCACTTCCTTATTTATATTAATTTTAAAATACAATATATATATATATATATATATATATATATAATCAACACTATTATATTTTACCATGCTATGAACTCTCCTTATTTTAATAAAACACTAAATCCAAGTTAAAATATAATAAAAACTTACTCTTTATTATAAAGAAATAGCCATTTTTCAACTAAAATGAAATTGATGTTTCTTAACAACTTCTAAAAATATGATAATCTAGCATTTAAATTCTCCTCTATGTCCATTAAAAAAACATATGACTTTTCCTCAATGTTCATTAAAGGCGTTGATTCAAATTTAAGTAAACATATGATTTTTCAAAATATTGTGCATTAAAGGTGTTGAATGAAATTTATGTAAAAAAGTTGAATGCACATTTGCACATACAATAAAATTGGTTTTACATATAAAAAAGAAGTATAACAATAAATTTGAAAATTATGAAACTCTACTTTTTTTTTTTTTCAGAGGAAAAAATACCAGTCCTTGTTATTCAAATAGAATCAAAAGACATCATGTACATAAATCATCTGTCTTATCAGCTAGAAACAAGAAGAAACCACCCAGCAAATATACTATGATCATGCCTGCAAATCCAGCCAAACAGAAGAACAAAGAAAATCTGATCATGGCAGACTTTTGTCATCATCCCTGATATATCAGGTCAGTAAAATAGAGAGTATCAGAGGTGAACTCAAGCAGATATTTCTGAGCAAAACTTGCTGGTTGAAAGTCTCAAACAAAATAGATGAGAAAATACAAATCAAATGCTAAAGTACAAATCAGCAGCTAAAAAAGCACAAAATGGTCCTGTGCTATGACCATTCCATCCAATATTTCAGAGAATGTTCCATATCCCATATCCAAATTTAGAGCCTGTTTAGAGAGGCTGTCTACCAGCGAGTTATGCTCTCGGAATATATGCTTGAAGATCACCGGAGGGTCAAGATGGAGCATCTCTCTAATATCGTCGCACCAATGCCTCAAAGAAGGAATATCAAGGGCAGAAAGTCGGTTGAGCCAAGAAATAATAACCATAGAGTCTCCAAAGATCAAGTGAATGGGAAGCCCCATTATTAAACTAACTCTTAGAACAGCCCAGAGAGCCAATAATTCCGCTCTAGTATTCGTGCTACAGCCACAGCCCAAAGAGAAGCTAAAATAATGGTTGTCATTCAGATAAATCACAAATCATGCACCTCCAAAATTATTTGTAGCAGCCCCATCAAAAAATCCACATGGAAATACTTTCAGAGGCTTAGGACCAACAGTACGATTTTTTTGTTTTTTTTGAGGAACAAGATACAGGTTTAGTAAACTCTCGACTTCGGAGATGAGAGAATGAGACAAAGGCTTTTGATTTTCAAAAAGACACTTATTCCGGGTAGTCCAAATGCACCAGAAAATAAAGAAGGGCAGCTGTCTGAAGGATGCTGAATGAGCAATGGTGCTGTACCAATGCATCAGAAAGGAAGGGACAGAGTTGTAAATGGTAGAAGTAAACCCATAACGATCTGCAAAATGGGAGAAAATATTCACTGTAAAGGGACAGACCAAAAATAGATGATGAATATCCTCGATATTCTTCTCACAAAGCACACAACGACTCGGACCATGAAATCCACGGGTTTGGAGCTGCTCCCACGTAAGAATTTTGCCTTTTTCTAATAGCCAGATGAAACAGGCTGTTTTAGTAGGAATGTTCAGAGACCAAAGGATATCAATAACAGGGTTTCGATCCTCAATATTATTGATCGAAGAAATACACTCATATCCTTTTGCTGCACTTATCGTGCCCACATAATTGCTGTGTGACCAGAGAAGCGTGTCACAAAAATCTCTAAGGCGAATTCTGTTATATTCCAGCCCTCTAATATAATTATCCCAAAGATATTTCCAATCTCCACCAAGATCAAGGTCCTCTGTTGTAAACCAATAACCAGCAGCAAAGGGAGTTTTATTCCTTGCATGTGCTAATGTATTAATCCCATAGTCTTCAAGATAGGCTCTTAAGTCTTCAGGGAGAATAAAAGATTTGTTCAAACCAACAACAGGATCCACTCCCAAACGGATATCAGAGCGATTGCCAACTTGCCAGATGATCCCTTTACCAATCCACTGCAAAGTTTTTAGGAAGCCTTTCCAAATGATCGAGGCATGTTGAGAATGGCTTGTTATTAACTCAATTTTAGATGATTCAAGTTAGCATTTTGTTGATTTTAAAATTTTATATTTTCTTTATTCAAGATCATTAAAAGCTCTCTGAATTCATTCATTTCTCATTGTGTTTTGCTTTATGAATTATTTATTTTTCTTTTTTTCACTGTACATAAAGATACCGAAAAATCTCATAGATCATATTGTGATCTTGTACATTTTCTTCCCAACTAAAGCTATAATCGCTACACCAAACAATTTTTTTCTTGATCCAAATTAATTCCTTAATTTCACGAGGGAATTGTGTGGATTCCCATATCTTTGATTTTCCCTCCATCTTAAATTTCAATGCTCATATACACAAACAAAAATAACTCATTTTGGATCTTAGCAAAGTAAATTATTGTGCTTTTAAAAAATAATTAAGAAAAAATATATGTATATGTTGGCCTTCATTCTGAAAGCAACTATAACCCCAATCTTGGTATGTGCTTAACAGTTGGTACTTAATATAAGCAATATATATCAATAATAGTGATGATGCCTCTCTCAAACCATTTTTCCTCCACTCAAATTTCTTCCTTAATCTGAATGGAAAGGGCTAACAATTTGGTTAATTTTAATTATAGTGTATTCAATAAGCTGGCCTTTTCGAACCGACCATTTGCACCTATCGGACAACCGTGGTTGTCGAACGTGACCGCTCACGCAACCACGGTCGTCCGATCTCTGCAAATGGTCGACTCGAAAGCCAACTCCTGTTCAATATACTACCACAAACACTTGTTCAATATACTACCACAAACACTTGGGAGTTGCAATTATAAAAAAAGCTTTGCAGTGGATTTATTTTGTACATAGCTCTTACTTTGGCAAAGTTGTCTTTGCAATTATAAAAAAAGCTTTGCAGTGGATTTATTTTGTACATAGCTCTTACTTTGGCAAAGTTGTCTGCATTTTCGTTGCCGGAGACTCCGGAGTGCGCCTTCAGCTTGTGCATATCCACCTCTGTCAACCAATCCTCCTTTTTTATTTCCTTTATTTTGTCACCTGGTAATGGGTTCTCGCCATTTAAGAGGACTTGTAACTGTGTCAACGCATCCTCGTTGTCCATGAAGATGTCCACCCAATCACGCACTTTATGATTCTTCTTCACATAGATGACAGAATCCAAAATGGCTTTCAGTTCCAGTACTAAAATATTATTTTTGTGCTCTGCATTGAGGCAGAATTTGGCCATGCTTATTTTCAGTCCTTCCGAATAAACCCCACACCTGCCTTGTCCAGTGTTCACATTCAAACCGTCGTCTGTGTATATGTTGTTAGGATCATTTTTACTTACACAGTTGCATGTTTTTTTGAAATTTTTTGTCCATACTTCAACAGTTCTTTGCTTTTGCAGATATGAAGAAATCCCATTTAACCCGCTCTGCTTATACAACTGCTTATACAACAACCTTCTATTTACTGGATGCTTCCTTTCAAGCCAAGCGCATCCCTAACTGCAGGCTCTCTATTTCCTTCTAATGCCTTGTCTTGAAAACTGAAACAACATGTCAGTCTGGCATAAGATACATCTAATGAGATATATCATTATCGGGCAGATGACATACATCTAATGCAGGAAACCATCAAACATGCAGCTGCAACAGGTAGCAAACGACTGATTACAGAGGAGAATCCAGGGCAAGTGTGACACGGCACAGACTCATTAACGCTTCCAGGGCAACAAGACAGCAGGAAGGGAATGATGCTCCAACACGCAGGCATTCCCTTGCGCTTGCTAGTAAAAGAGAGCATTATCATTTTAAAAAAACCCAAATCAACTGGTGGCAAAAGACAACCGCTAGAAGCCATAGAACATTACATTGTCCATATAGCGATGAGCAGTCCACCAGGCGCAACACTAGAATCATTCATGCGGCCAGCAGTCCCTACAATTATGTGCTACACGTTAGAAGAATTGATACTTGGATTTGGCAAGCAACCTCTTCCCGTGACTAAACCCTAAACCCTAACTGACGTTTCACATGACATGAATTACTAGCAGAACAAACAGGAGCTTATTTGCGCCTCTGGGACATTCACATTTCCTTCCTTGCTGGCGACCTACCTCCAAAAGATCCACTGCATTAATTTCTTACTTATCATAATGGATGCCAAAATGATCTATAAACCGAATTCAAACACCACATTTGGGAAAAAAATTACGAATAATTTAGCTCATTTTGCATCTTTCGCAAACAATTTTTCAAGATTCATCTATAAACCGACCTCAAACACCACATTTGGGAGAAAAATTACGAATAATTTAGCTCATTTTGCATCTTTCGCAGACAATTTTTCAAGATTCTCAAAAATTCTCATCCTTGGGGCTTGCATGCAGCTTGTGCAGGTCTTAAAAGTGGCGAAAACCAACAGAGCTTTGCGTTTTAAGCTTTTTCATACTACTGACTTTGCTCTAGACACTAGGCAAATTCAAGTTCGAAAGAGGGTTTAGCCTATTTTCTGTCTAAATGTTTTTTATAAATATATTTATGTATTAATAATACAGTTCCCACTTTTTTTATCATTGAAAATATATGTTACTCTACCTACCTTCTTGTGTCAATGGAGTTTCATACCTCGTTAATTGTTATGATTACGTTAATTGTTAATTGTTATGATTACACTTGTATTTCATAATAGGTGTGAAAACACGAAGAGAGCTATTTATTAAGCTGCAGAGCATTTAACGCTGATGCAGTAGGCTTGATGACCCTTGGATTTTGAGCAGCTCAAGATACAACGATCATCAAGCTTGCTCCAGCCGCATTAAATGCTATGCAACTCAATGAATAACTCTTTACGCTGCAATAACTACCGTCTAAGTCCAATTTTAATTCAGTTTGGAATCGATATAAAGAGATTCAAAGCTTCTTCAACGAGCAGTTCAAGATTCAACGATCATCAAGCTTGCTGCAGCCGCATTAAATGCTATGCAACTCAATGAATAGCTCTTTCCGTAAAAACACTGTAATAACTAGGCTCTCAGTCCAATTTTAATTCAGTTTGGAATCGATATAAAAAGATTCAAATCTTCTTCTTCTTATGCATGAACGAGTAGCTTGTTCTCTTGGTTATTGTGAAGAATGAATTAATTTTCAGGGAGCTTGTGAAAGGAAGTGAAAATGTGCTTTAAAAGCTCTCTTTATATGCATTGTATGGAATTTTGAGATAAACAACCAATTATGTAGTGTAAAAGTATGATATTTTGATTGCTCATAACAATATAGCGAACAAGGGGCTCTGTGCTCTCGACGTGAAGGCTGATCGCTGACTCGATCTGGTTGAATTGCTAGCAGAGGACGCGCTGGGGTGTCTTTGCTCTGGAAGCCAGAAGCTG
>LPNX010080575.1:886576-908763 GCA_001517045.1 Pseudotsuga menziesii
AACAATATAGCGAACATATATAAAGAATTTATTTTCTCACTTACAATGTATTCTATTGTTTTTTTTTAATGAAATATACTTACACGGTTATATAGTTTGTTTATGTTTTTTGTTGATCGTGATTTAAAGTAATCTATTAATAGATTTTAAAATATGTAAATAGTTTTTATTACAATACATTTCTTTTCAAAGCAAGACCTCTGTTTATGTTTATTTATAGAGCAAAATCAATGCACTTTATCTAAATGACTCTTTGTATCTTATTTAGATAAAGTAAACTTCTGTATTTTTTTGATCAGTTATAATAGTCTAACTGTATCATGTCTAATTAAGCATTCTTTTAAAAAAAACAGAAATAAAAGTAAACCTAAAAAATAACATCCTTCAAAAGGCTTTACAAATCAACTTTGATAAAATTTAAAATTTGAGGTGTTAAAAAAAACATTTAAGACATACTAGATGCTTATCACTTGGTTATCTTTTAGTTAAGATAATGCTTTAATTATTAATATTTATTTATTTATTATATTTTGATATCTTTCCAAATTGAAGACAAAAGGAATAGGAATAAAGAACTATACCAAAGAAAAATACATAGTACATTGCTATTGCCAATGCAATTGCTATTGACTAGCCAAAGCCAACCTCCATTAATTATCGTGTTGACAAGCCCCCTTTGAAATCTAGTTGCAATACCTGCTAGAACCAGTAAGACAACTTGCAGTTGTAGCAAGACAACTTCTTTGATATCGCAGTTGTAATAGTCTTCCAAGTACATAAATCAATATACATGGAATATAAACTATCGACAACATCCAAATATCCAGATCATAAACGTCCAAATCCCTCTATACCAACTTGCACAACAAATGGAAGTGTTTACCTATGAATCCAAAATTGACAGGTATGCGCTGTCATGCAGCCTTGTTTACAATGTCATTGTGGCCATAAAGAATCTTATGTTTATGCCATTATGTTACAAACTTAAAGGTTTTCAAAAAATAATAAAAAAAATAGAAACATTTTCTTCCACTCCATGATAATCTTTTATATTCAAACAAGGAGAAAAATAGGTTATAACAACATTTATCCAACAATTTTAGCTCATCTGGTAACAAGTTACTATGGAGATTACCCAATACGAACTAGGAAGGATATTCTCTGAAAACACCTAAGTGAGAAGGGAACAATGACAATGATGGCCTAGTTCATATTTATAGATATAAAATTTAATATATTATGAGTTATATTATAATATTAAAAAAGTTCATCATTGAAAAAGATATACAAGTGCCATTTTTAATAGATTTTTTTTAAATAAAAGAGGTTTATGGGAATTATGAACATGTTCAACCCTAATCTATAGGACCATCGAAAAGATCACCAACGACTTTTAATGCAATAGAAAACTGAAAAAACAGGCATCCATCGACTTACATGGATATTTTGAGACACTTACACAATGAATCTCACGATGAGTTAAAAAGATGAAATATAGGAAATTGAATGACGTTTCCAAATATATAATTTTTTTCTATTGAAAATGTTCTTAACTATCTAAATTTATATCTTTTTTAATAGACTTTTTTTTTGGGGGGGGGGATTATAAGCTATATGTTTTTGTGGGTGCAGCCTTTGAGTGACTAAATGATGGAATAAACTTACAAAAACTGGTAGACATATAGAGAACAGATAGTTCTAGTGCATGACTATTTTTCCAATAATAAAAATAATATTTTTATTTATTTTTTAATTATCTAAGTGGTCAAACCTTGAAAATGGTATGTCAATTGTGGGTGCAACGTTTGAATGTCTTAAGGAAATTATTTGGAAATGGGTTTTTTATAGCATGTAAAGGTCGGTGTTCTTTAATGCACCATACAATTTGTTTTCAAAATGGTTGAGAAACGAAAGAGTTATGGACGAAACACTAACAATGTGTTTTTTTGAGTTGAGGAGCAATGACACGAGATAAATAAGAAAAAAATAGAAAATATATATATATATATATATTCTTGTTACAAATTACATATTTGAAATCTACAAAAAAAAACATACATGTTTCTAAAATTTCATAAAAAATGGAGGTGTGCAGCATACTGTACCCAACGGCTAAACACGAGCATATTGAAAATTTGGATATAATGCTCAATTAGCCATGGTTTATCATACTCCAAGGCATAGGCATGATGAATCCAAAGAAAAGTCCGAAGCAGACACATAGGCATAAGAATGTCACGCCAGCATGCATGGAGGCTCGACCATAGTGGCAATAAATGCGCATGCGTTTTGTTTAAATTCAAATATGTATTCCCGCTAATGATAAATGCGTGCACGTTATATCACTGCAAAACAAGTGCATGTTTTGCAATACTACAACGGGTGCACATTATGTAACTTTATAATTGACTACATAGTCTATTATACCAATACTTTTATTATTTTGTGTTCTCCCCCCCCCCCTCCCCCTCACTACCCACTTCCCCCTAACTCTTATTATTATTTTATTATTTTATGTCTTGACCAAACTGTCTATTAGATTATTTCAGCCTAACTTAGGAGATTTATTTAATTATTGGGTCCACTAGTACCATTGGGCCCACTTTGCCTAATGGGGCCACATGTACCAGTTACTAGAGTGTGGGGAACACCGATAGAGGCTAATTTACACTAACTGCACTTGCATGCATCAATTTAGGCGCCTCCTAGGCCAATCCCTACATTTTAGGATCCACTAGGAGTCCCGACACCAACCTCCTTCAGTCAGTTGGAGTTGGAACTAGTTAAGCTTAATTAATTTCCAGTTACTTTCAGTGAATTCACTTTCATCTTAGTTAGCGCCAATTATGCATGGTTGCATGTGGATAAGGCGCATTTGCTCACCTACCACTTCAGTTAGATTGAGTTAACTGATTATAACTGATTGTGTGACTTGATTAGACATCTGGAGTTAACCACTTGGACTCCGATTGTGATTTAGACATCTTTAGTTAGCCATGTAGTCAGATACAGTCACATCTAGTTGGTAGATTTGAATTCATCCCTAATGATTCAAATTCTTTCATATGTAACACCGGATTATGTAATGAAGATAATACTGTAATTCCTTGAGCAATACTTGTATGTTTCCTGTGAGATTTGATTTGTTCAGTTTGTATAATTCACTCCTATTAACCACATCAATAATTTAGACTCTTTGCTTGATTATCTAAATGGCACAACAATTCTAACATGGTATCAAAGCCATTTCAAGCAAGCTTCATGTCTGTCTACTCTCCATTGAACACCAAAAGCGGCTGGGTTTCTACAAAAGTCCCAAAAAGAGTGCCTTGCTTCCTTTGAATTTATTCATAGTGGAGGTGCGGGTGTGGTGGACCCTGAGAAAGTGTTCATGTCGAGAGGGAAGGCATGATTCTAACATAGTTTGAATGTTTTAGTGTTTTGCAGTGAAATTCTACAGGTGCTACGTAGCATGTGTGAAGATATTGTCTTTTCCAGCCGGAGAATTATGGATTCTCAATCTCCTACACCTCAGATCCTAACACCCTTCAATTATGTTGATTGGAGGGAAGATATGCGGCCGACCTTGTGCAAGCATAACTACTTCAGGATAGTACTTGGTAGGGAGGCCGAGCCCCATCATCCAATTGAGAGAAACAAGTTTATGAGCCGCTTAGATGAAGCTTTTGGTTATCTATGTACTCACATATCTAGAGATATCCTCTTTCACCTTGAAGGTTTGAGGACTCCCAGGGAATCTTGGGAGACGCTTGAAAACTTGTTTGGAAAGCAAGATGAGCTTCGGGGACACATTCTGGAGAATGAGTCGGTAGCCTTACATCCCAGGAGTTTTGAGACTATGCAACAATTCTTTACTAAATTCAAGTTTCTTGCACTACAATAGAGACAGTGCCAAATAGAAAGAAATGATGAGTAGCATGTGCTCTCCATACTCAACAAACTAGTTCCTAAGTCTTTTGTATTTGTCTCAATATTCCATTACTAATTGGAAGATGCCCTCACTTGATTCCTTTGCTGAGTCCTTAATATGGGAGCAAGAGAAGTTGATCCAGATGGGAGTCATCGAGACTTCCAAAGATCAAGCTCTCCTAGAGATAGACTCTACCAAAGCACAAGCTAAAGGGAGACATAAAGGGAAGGAGCATAAAATAACTGATTTGAAGCCTAAAGAGAATTAGAAGACTTATGAAGGAGTCTCTGTCTCTAAGAAAAAGAAGAAGTTTGAAAAGAAGATGTGTCCCTATTGTATGAGGGGTTTTCACATGGAATACTTTTGTATGAAGAAGCAAGTTGACCAGCTGACTGCTCTCCTCAAGTAGAATAACATTTCTCTCCCTCAAAGAGCAAAGACACCTGATGATGAACCACATCGAGAAGATGATGAAAGGTGCCATGCCTTGAAGGTTAGCCTTGTTTAGTCAACAACATATGTAATTGATTATGGAGCATCCAATCACATGGTTGCCTCCAAATAATCCTTCTCCATCCTCACACTATCAAAAGGGCCTAATATTGACATAGGAGATGATTCCCAAATTCTAGTAGAATGAAGGGGCTCAGTCAGAGCGAAGCATGGTGAGTTCAAGAATGTTCTCTATGTGCCCTCCCTTGTAGCTAATCTGTTGTCTGTTTATCATATGACCCATATAGGCTCTCCCAAGAGAGTTACATTTGATTCAGATACAGTTGATATCACATAAAAAGCTGTTGGACAGCTCACAACGAAAGGTATTGCAAATCATTCTACTAAAGCTTATGAGTCCTCACATTTTTTACCCGTTTCACCTCCTACAACTTTATTGTCTCATGCTAACAACACCAACAAGATTTGGCATGAGATATATGGTCATCTCAATTTCAAATATCTCAAACAAACTCCACAATGATAAAATGGTTGAAGGTTTACCTCTCATCCAAACTTTCGATGGAGTATGTTCTGGTTGCTTGGCAAGTAAGCATACAATGAAGAGGTATGAAGTCTGGAAGGCACATAGAGCTGCCTCCATTCTTGATTTGATACATAGTGATGTGGTTGGACCTATGCCCACAAAATCCATTAATGGTTACAGGTATTTCCTCACCTTTATTGATGAATGTTCTAGGTATTGATGGATCTACTTTATGAAACAAAAATCATAAGTTTTTAAGATCTTTAAAGTTTTTAAAGCTATGGTTGAGAATAGTTTCAGTAAGAAAATCCAGTCCATAAGATCTGATAAAGGAGGAGAGTACATCAAAAGAGAGTTTCAGTCTTTCTGTGAATCAGAGGGGATTCGAATGGAACACTCAGTTCCATACACACCACAACAAAATGGTGTGCCGAGAGGAATACCATATCATTGAAAGAGATGGCAACATGCCTTCTCCATGGTAAGAATCTTCCTCCTCTTTAGGCAGAAGTTGTAAATTGTGCTTCATATTTTCAGAACAAAGTGCCTCATAAATGAGTGGTTGGGACCACTCCATTCGAAGCACTACATGGGTATAAGCCCAATGTCTCTCATTTGATATTTTTTGGTTCCAAAGCTTGGGCAAGAATACCACTTGACAAGAGGAAGGCATTCCAAGCCCAAAGTAGCGAATGCATTATGTTGGGATATGCAGAAGATGGAAAAGCATACAAGTTGATGGAGGTTGCAACTAGGAAATGCTTCATTGAACGGAGTGTTCAGTTTGAAGAAGATTAGTTGTATGATGCACCACCATCCAAAGAACAAGAAGGTATAAACACTCTTCCTCCCATTTTTGATGATGATGATTTGATACATGTTTCAGATTCATATGAAGAGGATCAAGACCGGCATGATCCTGTTATTCAGGCTGAACCTCTTGAGATTTCAGATCCTAGTCTAGCACCCATTCCAAACCAAAGGCCTAAGCCTAGATGGGCTCAAAAGCTCATTGATGCAGCTAGGCATGGTGCTGGAAATCCATAAGACAGAAGCAGAACTAAGTCCCAGTATTAGAATGAGCATGTTGCACTCTCTCTCACAGATTCACTCCCTACAGAGGGGTGCAACAAAATTCCAGGTCGGTGCTACTTGATGATAGAAAATGATCAGCTACATGGCCCACATAAGAAGAAACCTGATCATTCTCTACCTTTACCATCCAAAAGAAACACACAGATTCATTAGTTCAGAAAGACATTGAGAGGTTCATATGTGCAGCTTTAGGATGCTGCTGCACAGAACGACCATGCTGCTGTACATTTGCAGCAGTGTTTTGACAACTTATTTTTCTAACAAGGAAGCTTCTTTCTTCTAAATATATCTTGTATTTTCATGTTTCCTGCTTATTTTGAGAGGGGGGGGGGGGGTTCCCATGAGGTTTTCCCCTATTTCCTCAGTTTATTAAGCAACATTTTTTTATCTTTTAGATTGTATATGGGTGACTTATGGCCTTGTTTCTAAGGCCCACAGTTGTCCAAGTTAGGGTTCAGGGGGGGTGTTAGGATTTATAATCCCCTCTTGACCAAACCGTCTATTATATTATTTCAGCCTAACCTAGGATTTTTATTTAATTATTGGGTCCACCAGTACCATTGGATCCACTTGGCCTAATGGGGTCACATGTACCAGTTACTAGAGTGTGGGGAACACCAATAGAGGCTAACTGCCACTGGCCATTGACTTCACTTGCATATATCAGTTTAGGCGCCTCCTAGGCCAATCCCTACATTTTAGGAGCCACTGGGAGTCCCGACACCAACCTCCTTCAGTTAGTTGGAGTTGGAACTAGTTAAGCTTAGTTATTTTCCAGTTACTTTTAGTTAGTTCACTTTCATCTTAGTTAGCGTCAGTTATGCATGGGTGCATGTGGATAAGGCACATTTGCTCACCTACCACTTCAGTTAGACTGAGTTAATTGATTATAACTGATTGTGTGACTTGATTAGACATCTGGAGTTAACCACTTGGAATCCGATAGTGATTTAGACATCTTTAGTTATCCACGCAGTCAGATACAGTCACATCCAGTTGGTAGATTCGAATTCATCCCTAATGATTCAAATTATTTCCTATGTAACACTATTGTAACACCGGATTATGTAATGAAGATAATATTGTAATTCCTTGAGAAATACTTATCTGTTTCCTGTGAGATTTGATTTGTTTAGTTTGCATAATTCATTCCTATTCACTGCATCAATAATTTGGACTCTTTGCTTGATGATATAAATGGAACAACAATTCTAACACTTACTGCGTAATCCCCATGCTACTTAGCATGTGTCGAAAATAACTCGCGATGTGATCCTCTCTCCTCTTCACTTCGCTCAACCTCCACACTCGCATCCGGGGATTTATTTCTTAAATAATATCAACCTATTGTTTACTTTAAATTAGATTTTTTTATTAATAAAGAGGAAGGAAGGTTCAATGCTTAAATAGGTCAACAAAATAAACACAAATTGTTCCTTGATGGAGTGTCTAAGACAAACCCACATGTGGTAGGTGCGGGGAAATCCTTGTTAATTCCAAAGGAACTTAGGAAATCGTTTATGCATGGGGTTTAAGGAAGGAAACAAACAACTAGGTGGAGGCCTATGCTCTCCTTCAAGAAATTGAGGTCACATCCTCATTAAACATAAGGAAACTAATGCTCTTTTGGGACTCATCAATCGCCATTCAACACATGTTTAAAAAAACAACTCCCAAGGATAGAAGCTTGGCATAAATTGTCAACATAATAATAATAGAAATCCAAGGATTTGAAGAGATCTTTTATCTTCATATCATTCATTCTCTTAGCGTTGAAGCATACCTCCTTTCCAACCTAAAATGGGATTTTTTCATTTAATCCCATCCCTTAAGAGATTTATGCTTCATTTCATGTTAAATCAGTAATGAAGGGGCCACATCACTTCCAATTTAATTATCATAAGAGAGGGAGAGATGATGTATTAGGTGCATCCCACCCTCACATTCTCCAAGTCTTGTATCTGTGGATTTCTCCTCTAGGCGAATATGGGATTTTGAGAAGCACCAGGCTTTATAATTGGTTTGTCAAGTTAAGTCGTATTCAAACCTTGTAGGTTATTGTTGTTTTTATTTGCATTTGGATAGGTGATTTTGGAATCGAGCTTGTAAAATAGAACAAGGTACAATTTTGTCGCTACTAATTATGACATTTGATTTGATAGAAATATTGAATAAGGAATGGAATAAAGGAAATCAATTCATAGTGTTGACTTCAAAATCTTTTGCATGAAATTCAAAACACTTAACCACTTCACTTGAAATACAAACATAAACAAATTATTTATTTATGTAACATTAATATAATATTATTTTTTCACGAAAATGGGTATTTAATATATTAAAAGAGAGGGTCATGGTTTAGAGCCAAAACCGACGGTATACAAAAAAAACCACCGTTCCTGAGGATTTCAGATAGCAATTACAGTCTTCATAGAACTATTAGAGTCTTCTATAGCATATAAAAGGAAACCCAAATAAACTAAGAGGAGCTTATAGCTTCCTTGTACAAGTCTGAGTCTAAGAGACCAAAAAGAAAAATCCATTAACATCAAGTGTTACCCAAATCCATTTACTTTTGGCCCCATGAATGGCCTGAAGCCTACCAGTGAGATGGAATTCCATGGATGCCCATATTCCCAGTGGAGGATGAGTCTTCCATTTTTCTTTCCTGCTGAGGAGAAAGTTGGATCAGGCTTTCTTTTATCTTCTTCAATTGGCAGATTTGGAGTTCCTGAGCTCTGTTCCTCTTGATGAACTCTGAAATTTCAGCCTAGAGAGCGTTGTTTAGCTGGGTCTGTGCAAACCATTCTTGCGCTCGCATCTCTTCCTCTTCCTCGGACCAAGTTTCCCAGCGTTGCCTCATAACTTCCAACTTTATGTTAAGGTGGCAGAGAGCTCGGAAGCTCCAATCCAAAACTCGTTGCATCCGCTCACGGTCCTGCAAACATCACAAAATCCTGGGGCAAGCATCCATCTCCATAAAGAAAACTGCGGGACTCCTTTCGAGGATGCTCTTCTCCACCTCCAACTCAGAGAGGAAACATAGAGGGAAAGACACGCCCAAAGTGGCCATGAGGAAAGCTTCGGGGGGGTATTTCAAAATCCTCATGACGTAAATCCTGCAGATATCGCACACCTTGAGCATGGGGGAGTACGATTGGATTTGGGGAACGATCACACCTCGCGATCTCCCTTTCAATGCCAAGGATTCGGAGTAGATGCTGACACGTTTGGGAGGAATTCCAACATGTGGAGCACGACGAGCAAGCCAACGAAAGAGGGCGATGGATCCCTTATTTCCGGAGCCAAGAGCGCTAGGAATGGGACTCAATGATAACACTGTGGTGGAGCTGAGATTAGGGCACTGGATGCGTTTCATGTCCATAATTTGTGGAATTGAGTGATCTTGGAAGAAGGATGGCACCTTTGTTTGCAACTTCGTCTACTTTTACATTCAAGTTTCATAGAATGTGAAAGAGCTTGAATGAACCAAACTTGGGGAGAAGGAGCAAAATCCTTTCCAAATAGGAATTGAATTTAACATTTCGAGAGACGCGTCCATGGATTATAGGTCAATAAGCATCAGGGAGTCTCCAAAATAAGGATTTCAGTGTAACCCAATAGAAGAGCTAGTTGACAACGTTTTAGAAGAGCCAAGGCTTCTGCTTGATTATTGGATTTAGTCCCCAATACCCAGCGGTAACTGAGATTAGTATTTCCTCTAAGGAAAAAGAGCACCCCTCTTACACCTACTACCCTAGAATATAATATAATATTATTAAATAATAAATATTTTTATCATTTAAATAAAATATAATTTAAATATACATACAAATGTGATATATTTTAAATATATTAAATATAAATCACATTTTAAAAATTCAAAGTAATATAATTTTCTATTATCACATAAATTGACAATTTAGTATCTAGAATAGAATGTGATATGTATATATAATATTTTATTATTAAATAATAAAAAATTATTATTTAAATAAAATACAAATATAATATAATTTAAATATACATACAAATGTGATATATTTTAAATATATTAAATATAAATCACATTTTAAAAATTCAAAGTAATATAATTTTCTACTATCACATAAATTGACAATTATACATCAATCACTTTTATTAACTTCATACTACACGTGAAATACAACCAATAATTTTGTTTTTCCTTCTTCTATCCACTCATATAATTTTAATTAAGAATTTCATATTGCACATCAATCATATTCATCCTCTTTACTTTATTTTATCCAATAATATAAATTTTATTTAAAAAATAAATTGACAATTTATCATTTAGATGTAGGTATAGATGTGATATGTATGGTAAAGAATTATTTTTAAGAATATGAATGACTATCAATAACGGTATATTTTTGAATTCTTTATCACAATTAGTTTTATATTTTTAATTTTTAGAAAAAAAATAAAATTAATAACTTAAATTTTATTTAGATATTTTATGGAAAAAACAAAGAAAAACTTGCAAGATTAAATAAAAAAGGAAGTAAAAATGGAATGACTAAAAAAATCTTAAAATTGTATAGGGATAAAAAAGACATTCTACAGATTAAAAGAGCGAAGGATAAGTTTAAAACATAAACATGTCGTCCAAAAATATTACAGAATATACCATCCTAAACACAAATTGATGATGTAAAGTTACCTTAGCCTAGAATTGGCATCCACATCCATGTTCATTTATGCTACTAAGTCTTGATGTTCCATAGCCACACCAGTTAATGTGATTGATTGGTTAAGTGGGCATCTATCAACATGAACAAGTTGGGAGATGAGACAATTCACATAAGTACCAAGTAGACTAGAAGACACAGAGTCCATAGAAGTGTCCATTCGTTTAGATTGAGGCACTATGAATGTAGGAGGAAAATTAACATGTGCCATTATGCACTCTATCAAAGATTATATAGACACAATGTTTGAATCCATCTTTACTTACTTCTCGCATGAAATATCATGATGACCCGAGACTCTTCTTACCATTCTCTTCTTAAATTTGTGAACCATTGATCTACAAGCAAATTAGAGAAATTGAGAAGTAGAATTATGCAGTGGAATATCAAGAACAATGTACACTGAACAAGACAAATTTGAGACAAATCTGATAAGAATTGATCAGTTAATTACAACATTAATCTTCATTATCCCCAACAGTAATACAATGGTGTTACAATAAGAAGAATTTGAATCATGTGGATAAGATTCGAATCTACCAACCTAACCTGACTGATTGGCTAACTTAGTGTGTCTAAATCACTGCATGGGAGCCACTAGTCTAACTCCTGATGTCTAAATCAGTCTACAATTAGTTAACAACTTAGGTAGGTGGAAAAATGCGCCATTATCCCTTAGATCATGCAAAGTTGGCTCTAGACTAACTGAAAGTGATCTAAATGATCGTAACTAGAGCTTGACTCAGCATAACTGCTTACCAACCATGGCCAACTGATGGAGGCTACTGGTGGCACTCATAGTGGCTCCTAAAATGTAGGGATTGGAATCGGTGGCACCTGTTGGAATATAATAAACCCACTCACAACTTAGGATAAAATAATTAATCATTATTTAATTAATTATTCACCCACTAGCTTAATTAGTTGGCATCCACTTGCACCTTAAAGTCAATACATGCCATCTATATCCTAGGAATGATTTATTTCTGATTCTGGGTTGATCCAGAATTAGTATACAGGACTTTACAGCAGATTCTGCTTTTTCTATTTTTTCTGCTTTTCTATGGATAAGATAAAAGCTAGTCAACTAGGAAACTGGGAGCTTTTGTTTCCAACCCATCCTCCATTAGTTTTTCTCCATTTTCTAGGATTAGCATGTTATTTCCATCTCCTTGACAACTCACTCATGCTTTTGCCAAATCGTGAGGTCCTTGATAGATTTAGCAAGTGCTTTATCCACCTATGGGGGTTTGCTATATTTTGGTAAGTCAGCCTTTTTGAGCTTTATGAGTTGTTTCCATACAATTCGACTTTCCTATGAGGGATGTACTATTTATGTACACTATTATTCATAATTATTCAATGGAAGGATACACACCAATATTCATCTCTTCATTCATGTGATTCAGTCTCTTTTCTTCTCTCTAGTTTTCCTGTGTATGCTTGTGAGAATTCTTAGTAGCAAGATCTATTTCCTGTGCTTCTTCTTAGCATCATTGCACAAAGCATTGATCTATTATTTCTACAGCACCAAATGGAATCGGTGGCACCAATGGCACCAATGGCACCAAACTATAGAAAATGACTCCTAAGTTAGGCAAGACGATCAATTAGACTATATATGGATAAGGGAGGATTATATGATCCTAACACCTCTCCTTAATCCTAACTTGGACAACTTTGGGCCCTGGAAACTAGGCCAAAAGTCACCCATAAAATATAATGAAAAATAAAAATTGCTTAACAAACTAAGGAAAATGGGGAAAACCTCACGGGAAACCCCCCCTCAAAATAAGTAGGAATCGGGAAAACAAGCTGCAACATGTTCATTCTGATACTGGGACCGTGTTCTCCTTCTATCTTTTGGATTCCCAACACCATCTCGAGCTGCTTCAATGAGCTTCTGGGCCCATTTAGTCTTAGGCCACTAATTTGGAATGGGAGATGGATCTGGATCTAGATTCTCATGAGGTACAACCTCAATATCAAGATCATGTTAATCTTGTTCCTCTTCATCTGAATTTGAAACATACGACAAAATATCATCATCAAATGGAAATGAAAGAGTGTTTATACCTCCTTTTGCTTCGGATTGTGGTGAATGAAGCAATTGATCTTCTTCAAACTAAAAACTGCGCTATATGAAGCACTTCCTAGTTGCAAGTTCCATCAATTTATATGCTTTTGCATCCTCAGCATATCCCAATAGTATGCATTCGCTACTCTGGGATTGGAAGTAATTTCTCTTGTCTATCGGAATTCTGGCCCAAGCTTTGGAACCAAAGACTCTCAAGTGAGAGACATCAGGCTTATGCCCATGGAGTGCTTCGAAAGGAGTGGCCCCAATCATTGATTTGTGAGGCACTCTATTATGTATGTATGAAGCACAGTTTACAGCTTCAGCCCAAAGAGAAGGAGGAAGATTCTTGGCTTGGAGAAGATAGGTTTCCATCTCCTTCAATGATCTATTTTTCCTCTCAGCCACACCATTTTGCTATGGTGTGTATGGAACTGGGTTTTCCATTCGAATCCCCTCTTATTCACAATACCGTTGAAAATATATTTTAATGTATTCGACTCCATTATATGATCTAATGGACTTTATCTTCTTTCTGAAACTATTCTCAATCAAGGCTTTAAAAACTTCAAAACTTTTGAATACCTCTGATTTCTGTTTCATAAAATATACCCAGCAACACCTTGAACAATCATCAATAAAAGTAAGGAAATACCTGGAACCATTGATTGATGATGTAGGAATTGGTCCTGAAACATCACTGTGTATCAGATCAAGTGTAGAGGCATCTCTAGTTGCCTTCCCAACTTCATACCTCTTCTATGGATGCTTACCTACCAAGCAACCAGGACATACTCCATCTGATGTTTGGATGAGTGACAAGCCCTCAACCATTTTGTCATTGTGAAGTTGCTGGAGATATTTGAAGATGAGATGCCCAAATCTCTCATGCCAAAGCTTGTTGGTGTTATTGGCATGATTCAATAAAGCTATTGGATGTGAAGCAGACAGGAAATGGGAGAACTCATATGCCTTTTAGGAATGGTTAGCAAACCCTTTCGCTATGAGATTTCTATTAGTTTTTTCAGTGATTTCTACTGAGTCGGAGTCGAATCTAACTCTCTTGGGAGAGCCTGTATGAGTCATCTAATAAACAGAAAACAGATTTGCTACAAGAGAGCGCATTGTTGAATGTGGTTGTCATTGGTGTCAAAGGAGTTCAGTAATGACAACTGAATAACCCAAGACATGATGGCAGGACAAACTCAGTGAGAGATAAAAGAATAACAAAGAGAGTGATGACATGTCACGTATGATGATGTGGCATATGTGGTGAAGTTGGATAGAGTGTATGTAACAGTCGTTAATGAAACGAAGAACAAAGAAACTATATCTGTGTGAGTATTTATAAATCCTTTGTCTTCTTTCATAAACATAAGCATGATGAAATTTTCTGTGTATGAATCTTCAATACTGTTAGAAATGTTTGAAGAATTCCCGAAGGCAGAAGTGTGTTCACTCGGATATTAAATTGATCGCTCATGGATCAATTTGACTGCTACCGTGCAAAATTAAGCAGATCGACTACTGTGGATGAATTCCTCAAAAGAAAGGTGTAGGGAATGAATTTTCGTAGTTAATCAGAGATCAATGGCTAGGAAGCGTTTGACAATAGATCAACGGTTCTCAGGAGTTGTGGAAATATATTTGCAGGAGGAAATTATGGAAGCCCATTTTCAGGAAAAGTGTGAAGGCATATCTGCAATCCACAATCCGCATCTAATCTCAGATTGACGGTCAGTAAACAATCCGCAAGAAATTAATAGCTCAAAAGAGTTTTGGAAAAGAAGTTGCGGGAGGAAAATTGCGGAATCCAATTTCTGGAAAAGTGTGGTTCTGCAATCCGCAACCCGAAGATCGATGACCAGGAAAGAAATCGCAAGAAATCGACGACTAAGAGAGTTGTGGGAAACGATTTGCGAGAGAGATTTGCGGAAGCTAATTTCTGGAAAAGTGAAAAGGTGGCTCTGCAATCCGCAATCCGCAAATTCGAAGATCAACGGTCAGGAAAGAATCCGCAAGAAATCAACGTCCTAGAGAGTTGCGGAAAACGATTTGCGGGAGAGATTTACGGAAGCTAATTTTTGGAAAAGTGAAAAGGGTGGATTCGCAATCCGCAAATTCAAAGATCAACGGTCAGGATATAACTCGCAAGAAAACGACGGCTCATAAAAGCCGTGAAACGATAAAATTGCGGAAACCTAAAGATTGTGGAAGATCGGTTGTGGAAACAGAAAATCGTGGAATCCAGGTTGCAAAAGAAGGCTCTGAGAGCATTTTAAAGCTATTAAAGAGGATTTTTGACATACTAGAAATTGGATGTGTACGAATGGTTTATATATATGCCTACACCATCTATGAAAGGAATTAACTAGTAATCATAGAATAGTATTAATAAAATAGAAGCACGTCGTCTAACAAAGAAGTGGTGTTTTAATAAAATAAATTCACTACCGGAATATAAACTAAATGATGTCTGCACAGTGTAAAAAGAGTGGACAAGCAAAGAGAGGAATCAACGGTCAAGATCGTGGTTGATGAAGATCTAACGGTTGTAAATAATTTCGTTGATTGAAATAGCTCGAAAGTTAACTTTTTTGGAGGATGCGAAAAAATATTGAGGGGCTTTGAGAGTCTCCCTATTGGAATTTCAGGTCTGGTCCTTCACCTTAACCCCCATGCAAGTTGTCCTACGGAATATCTAGCAAACCATTGGATCTCCGAGGGAACGGGATCAACGGTGGAGACGATCGGGGGTGAGATTTTTAGTCAGGGCCATGGATTTGTAAGGACGCAAAATTCTTTTGAGATTCATTTGATTGGCCATTTGGCTGTCCTATTGAATGAAGGTTTGGAGATAATACATTTGGAGAATAGTTTGGAGAAACTACTAAGCTTGGAGAACATTAATTTTAGTTAACCCTGCAGAATTTTTATTGTTAAAATTCGATATGCATAGTATGTTTGTTTAAATTAAACAGATGTATAATTTATGCTGAAAAGACGCGATTGTTCAAATATAAAGACATGATGATAAGATATATAAACAAAAAATCGAATGGGAAGAAGAGTGTCTCTGGGGTCCAAATCAATGTAGCAGCAGAAGTCAGAGACTAAGGAAGTGATGAAATATCAGTGACAAAATTGAAGAACCAAGAAGACATGGAAGTATAAAGAAATCAAACTAGGGTAGCAGGGTGGTGCTAAGGCAAGCAACAAGCTTGCAAGGGGTTGTAGGATCCTTCCAATAGTAACTGGAAAAAAGGGTTCCATTGCATCCTTATCTGTAGAAGCAGGCATAATATCTGGGGTGTTGTAGCATCCTTGTTTGTAGAAGCAGGCAAAAATATGGGGTGTTGTTGCATCCTTTTTGTTATAGCAGATAAACAATTTTGTAAATTCATCTTGTTAATGAGGTTGATTTTGTGGTTTGCTCTTTGATGTTTCCATGATAAAAATTGTGTGTCCTAAATTGTTTAATTATTTGTGTGTCTTGTACTAATTGTTTTAATAAAAATAAAAGAAGGCAATACTGATTCACCCCCCCTCTCAGTATTGCTGGATATTCCAACATTTGGTATCAGAGCAGGATCCTTCACTACAATCTAAACCATTGGAAGGAATATCCTAACTAAGACCACAATGGATCAACATGAAGGATTAACTACCAACATACCTTCGTTGTTCACAGGAATTAACTATGCATATTGGAGTGCAAGAATGAAGTGCCATCTAATGTCTCATGGATGGAAGGTTTGGAGAGTAGTTGAAAAAGAGTATAAAATTTTAGATAACCTACCTACAGACAGAGAAGAACTTGACCAATATGAGGCCAACGAAAAATCCCTGAACAAGACAACCGAAGATGCTTGGGATAAGTTAAAAAATGTCTATGAAGGAGCATGCAAAGTCAAACAATGCAAACTTCACACATACAAAGGACAATCTGAAAGCCTAAAGATGAAGGAGGAAGAAAACATTGTAGAGTATCTTCTAAGGGCAGATGAAATTGTCAATGCTATTAGAGGCCTTAGAGGAGTATTAAAGGAAAAAGAAGTAGTTGACAAAGTACTAAGAACCCTGCCAATGAAGTATGACTCAAAGGTATCCACTCTAGAGGAACGAGATGATCTTGAACACATGGCAGTAGATGAAATACATGGGATCTTCACTGCCTATGAGATGAGAACATGACAAGATGGACAATCAAAGAAAGAAGCAACATTTAAAGCATCAAAAGAGCCAAAGAAGTCTGAATCCTTATCCAACAACCAATCAGAAGACTTAGATGATGAAGAATATCTTTTCATCAAGAAACTTGAAAGATGTAGTAGCAAGCACAAAAGAAAGCTACCTCTAAAGTGCTTTAACTGTGGAAGAATTGGACACTTTGCTTCAAAATGTCCTTATCCTAATAAAAATAGAAGTGATGAGAAAGAAAACTCAAAGAAGTTCAAAAAGGGAAAAACGAGAAACAAAAAGAAGTTCAATGAAAAGAAGCTTAGCGCACTGGACCAACGAAGGGGGAAGGCTTGCACGCTTGTGAGGAGATGTGGACTCGCAAAAGAAGGATCGCGTCAGCCAGCGCTGGTGTGCATGCCAAGCAAAGGCACACACCTATTTTGAGGAAACATAGTCACTCAAGGCACACCATATAAGAAGATGACGCGAAGGATGAAAGAAGGCATCTTTTGAACAATGACATAGTGACAAGTCGACTAAGGAAAATGAAATAGGGAGGCATCTGAGCTCAAGTTGCGGACAAAGTTGCTAGGAATATTAGCTCAAAAATGCATCAGGGTTGCAACAGAGTATGGTCTGGAAAGCTGACACTCAAGACGAGTTAAACAACAGTTGACGCAAGCTACAAGGGTTAGCTCAGTTGAAAGTTTAGAGAGTTGGATGCCTGGGAGGGGTCAACTCAACTTGTTTTATTTTGTAAACAAAGTGTGTTTGCTGGTTGGGTGCACACTAGGAGAGTCATTGGTTTGTGGCACCTCCATTATTGTAAAATTTGTTTCTTAATACAAAGTTAATAGGGTTTCTCGGTTTGGCAACCCCACAATTATACTTGTCTCTTGTGTATGTTTACTTGATGAATGTAATTGACTAAGTGTAAAAATGATTAATAAGAACAACAAACGATAAGTAAATTTTTTGCATGGTCAGATGTAGTCTGTCGAGACACTCTTGAGAGACCCAGTCATCAAGTTGCCTCTCAATCAGTGTTGCACACCACGATTAAAATGCAGAAGTGAAGCATGTTTGATTGTGGCTGTGACAGGTGGTATCAGATGCATCTTCAACAGTAAAATTTATCTTCACCGCTGCTTGAAAAGCAAGTGGTATCAGAGCAGCGAAGGTTCTCTTCACTTGGAAAACAATTGAACTTAGCAAGGTACGCTAAGTTTCATTTCGATAACCACTTGGAAATTTGATGCCAAGGTGAACGAAGAGCTAGGTGCAAGCTCTCGTTGGATATGACACATCCATCGTAAACAAAGTCACAGATCTTTGGTGGGTTTTGAAAAGTTAGTGATTCGATTGGAAGAAGTGCACCATAGAGCACCCAGCAGGGCACTCAACAGACGCTCAGGTTGAGCACTTCAGCACTGCATAGAACGTGCTCAGGAAAGACGATGACAACACGCTTAGGCAGAATTCCTGCAGAGGGACGTCCGCAGAGGAGCGGCGCGTGTCAGAAATTAGAGAGGCAATTGAGAAAGCAAGCTTAGACCGGATCAAGTACGCTGAGGTGAGCATTCACAGTATTAAGTTTCGGCAGTCCACAAGTGCCCGAAGCATTTTAGGTGCACTCAAGAGGAAAACACCGCAAATAAACGTCCATGAAGGAACACTAGTAGGGAGAGCACTTAGGGAGCAACACGCTCCATAGACGTGTTCCATAAGTATCGTGTTGGAAGAACACACTTTGGTAGCACACATTAGGAAGGAATTTCCATAGGAGGGTGCGGTCGAAAACAACGCGCTCCATAGGCATGATCCATAGATAGCGCCTGTTAACAAATGGAGGAGCACCCAACGAGGTGTGCTCATAGAGTGCGCTTGGGTGAAAGACATGTGCAGAAGCATTTGCAGAGGATCGCTTAGAATGCGCTAAGGTAGTAGCGCACTTAGGAGGTGAATGTTTGCAACAACATTGTGCGCTTGGGAGGAAGCACACCCTAAAAGCACGTCTAGAGAGGCGTGTTTCAAATGAACCGTAGAGGTGCGTCCGAGACAGGGGCACTTCAACATAACAATGGAAGGTGCGCTCCGCAACAATTATATGGATAACTTGGGGTGGGGCACAGTTGAAGTGCACCCGAAGAAGATAAAGCTTCGTTGGGCAACTGAGATGGATATTTTCACGACAGACATATAGGGAACTTCGCTAGGAGAATTAGCTATGTATGAAAACATGTTGAATGTAACAAAGGAGTGCTAGAGAAAAATCAAGGATGGGATGGAAAGGGCATTCCAAGACTTGGCTCCTCCAAATAAAATAGAAGTGCATCAGTTGCAGGTGACTCCAAACCAAGCAAAGGTTGGAGGAAGGGCTAAGAAGAACGCTCACAAGAAGTAAAACCTAAAGCATCCATAGGTGCCAGAAAAGAAGACGGTGGTCTGCTACATATGCAACGCTAACCACTATGCAAAGAACTGTCCAGTGAGGGCAGCCATAAGGGGTCCAACAACACAATCAGGAGCGATGAGGGTGTTGGAAGCACCTCAACCTTTGGATGAGATTTTTGAAGCAATGAAGGTAGTGGAAGCCTACCTTAGTGAAATGACATGAAGTCAAGAAACTGGTCTGCAAGGAGGTCTAGAGTTTGTGGAAGCGATGGTGAGTGGATTGAAAATTTCCATGTATATAGACACAGGCACCACTCACAGCTTGTTGAGCAGCTAGACTCCAAAATCCTTAAACAACACACTAGAATTCAGCCAATCAAAGTTCAAGGCAATGAACTCAAAGGTGAATTTGGTGACCGGGAGGATAATCACAAAACCTATTCGATTTGGAAGGTGGCATAGAAACTTGGAGTTGACATTCGTTCCACTGGAAAATCATCCAGTGATCCTTGGATAGTACTTTCTTTGGTTGGCTAAGGCCATGTTGGTTCCGCATGCAAGTCAATTGATTTTCTTAAGCAATATTGGAGCATGGAGAATTCCCATGAAGCAATGAGGGAAGCTGGGATATAGACCAAGGGTGTCCAAATGATTGAAGAACCAGGCACATCCCAAGACTCACTTCAATGCAGCATGGTGCAGAACCATATTTCGGTTAAGGAGAATCCAAGCATAGCTATGGTACTTAGTCATCCTTCCATAAGGAGGCTAGCATCGTTGGAAAAAAGAGCGAAATCAATATGGTAAGAGGTTGAGTCATTGTGTGATATGGGGGATGCTTCGCGGTAGCCTAAATATAGGTTGGTTCTTACATTAATAAGGACCATGAAATCCACCAAGAGAAACACGCTGGAGATGTCATCAAGCGACCAAGATGATGAAATTTCGGTCAAACAGAGTGTTGACTAGGAGGACGAACAACAAATTTAAGAAGGAAACACCAGTCAAGATAACTTGTCACATGATGCGACATATATCGTGTCATTTTGTGTGCATTCCATAGGAATCCCAGAATCGTAGTTGTCACCAGAAAGCTTGAAGCAATTTGGTTGCACTCTAGACAAAGTGAAGGAATTCACGACACACTTGGAAAGTGAGCGAAAGTCTAAGCAAGCGGATGAAGAAAATGCCAAGGAAATTAACGCATCCTTGGGTACACTTCAAGCACTGGAAAGACATGAAAAATTGGTGGTCTTGGAGGGTTCGCTACATCAAAATGCTTGCAGAGGCAAGGCAAGTTTTAAAGGGAAAAGCAAGGATGCTAAGAAAAGGGCTAGGAGGAGACTGCAGCAAGAAAAAACAAAATAAGCGTTGACAGAGGCACACGACATCGATTAGGGATTTGTGATGGATGTGAGCACTCTTGTGTTCTGGATCACAGAATCCGAACTAACTCGGGCTCAGTTGGAGAATCTTGGGTGAAACAACACAAAAATTGAAGTTGCACTAAGTTACTTATATGAAGGAGGTTTTGATGGCAGTGGTCAATGGCACCACCCGCCAATCTGCTTAAATTGAGGAAGTGAAGCAAGGGCTCGCTACCTATGGCAATGACAATGAGGCCCTAGGCGCCTTGGCAAGGCAGCCTTAAAGATAGAAAATCGCCAAACAAAAGACAAGGTGAGGAGTCTTCCAGAAAGCACAGCTGGCTTGAGGATGCTGAAAAGAGCTAAGGAAAGATGGTTTCGTATTGATGAAGTTCGTCTCGCGAGGAGACACTATGGTTGGACTAGCTACCCAATCAGTCAAAACATGGGGTGCACAATGAATGGAAATGGGATGAAATACAGGGAGTACTAGTTCTGGAGTAAGTGGTTAGAAGCCTTGGTTGCATAAGAGTTTCTAAGGAAGATCACATTGTTGCGACAACAACGATGGTCTGTCCAAAGCGTTGGAGCAGAGATGGTCATATACAACAGTTGTGACACAATTTCTAAATACAGAATTGGAAACGTTGCTGAGGAAGGCAGTGAGCTTAAGTGGGGGAGGTTGTTACAGCCATGTCCCTCACCCCCACCCAAGAGTTGGCTTAGTCGCCCATATGGGAAAGGCATGCATTCACTTGGATATAATTGGAAAGGACACCTTGGTCAAGTAACATAACGACAATGGGGTACAGGAACCAAGAAAGGGTATGCTCCCACAAAATACGCCCACACCTAAGCAAGTAGCACTTGGAAATCCCACGGGTGTCGCACTTCGACAGATGTTAGAAAGAGGCAACGAAAGTGCAACATAGCTCGAGCGCTCATGATATCCTTGGGAGAAGCTTGGGAAGATGCCTAGATGAACAAGTTGGGATGAATGGAGCGCCCCACTTGAAGCGCACTTGGAACCACACTGGTTGCCTAGGATTGCACATGGTGGAAGCCCCGGTGGGTTAGCAGGTTGGACCGAGCGCCCAGGAGAAGTGTGCCCAACAACTCAATGACGCCACAGAGACTAGCGCACTTAGCACAATTGGTGGGAGCTCGATAGGAGAGCGCCCGCGATGGAGCCCCATCGCTCTACCAATGCTTAGCGCATTGGACCAACAGAGGGGGAAGGCATGCATGCTTGTGAGGAGATGTGGACCCTTCGAAGAAGGAGTGTGTCGGCCACCAATGGAGTGCATGCCAAGCAAAGCCACATGCCTACTTTGAGGAAACACACTCACAACCACTTATACTATGAAACGAGAACTTGACACAATTCTCGTTTTTCTCTCTCCTAATTTTAGTAGCTATTTTTACCCCCGTTTCAAAAATGGTTGATGCC
>LPNX010080579.1:16666-71836 GCA_001517045.1 Pseudotsuga menziesii
GTCATGAGAGCATCCGCAAAAAATCAGCGAAAAGTGAAAGGTAGAAGGCGAAAAAGAAAATATAATGTAATATGGGTTTCCGGAACCCGGGGTCCTCCCTGTGGAATGCGGAAGGCGAAAGGCAGAAGGAGAAAAATAAAATATGAAGTAATATGGATTTCCGCAACCCGGAGTCCGCCCTGCGAAAGCCAGAAGGTGGAAGGTGTAAAATAAAATAGAAAGTAATATGGGTTTCCGCAACCTAGATTCCACCCTGCAGAATGCAGAAGGAGGAAGGCAGAAGGCGAAAAAGAAAATATAAAGTAATATGGGTTTCCACAACTCAAAGTCTACCCTGCGGAATGTGCAAGGCAGAAGGAATAAGTTGGATTTGGTTTCCGCAACTCGGAGTATTCCTTGCGAAATGCGGAAGGCAGAAAGGAAAATTCGAAAGAATTTCTGGTGAAGAATTATCCTTGTGGAAAGGAAATTTCTATAAAATTGCGTTGCAAAAAGGTATGACTGATAAACTTAAATAGAGTTAAAGAATTGTTAGAATGAAGAATTGAGTCTTCATGAAGAGGCACGATCTAAGAATGAAAAGGCGCAACGGTAAAGAGATGCACTCACAGAAAACGAGTTAGAGGGTATTTATAGACAGAAATGATGAGTGAGATAAATTGTTTCAATGATACAGTTTAATGAAGTTGTAGCAGTTAGAGACCAAAGTAAAATCAAAGACAGAAATCGTAAAGCATATCTGAAGATCATACAAACAGAGAGGGTGGTAGGGTGGAGATAGGGAAGGCATCGAACATGTAGGGGATTGTATCCTCCTTCCAGTAGTAGCTGGTAAATAGGGTGTAATAGCATCCTGTCAGTAGTCGGCGAAAAAACAGGAGGTTGTATCCTCTTTCCAGTTGTTTCTAGTAAATAGGGTGTGGTACCATCCTTGTCTATTGTAGCAGGCAGAACCTATTTGTAAATATAATTTTGCAGTAATAGGACGTATTTGTGGTTTTTTTCCAATTTGGTTCCACGATAAAATATGTGTTCTATATTTCTTGTTGATTTTGTGTGTTAAAAGTTAATTGTGGTTTTTAAGTTATAAAAGTTAACAATACTAATCCCCCCACCCTCTCAGTATTGTCCAATATTCTAACAATTGGTATCAGAGTGGGTTCCTTCACCATAGTTTAACCACTGGAAGAAAGATCCTATTTAAAAACCACTATGAATCAACAAGAAGGGTTAGCCACTAACAGAGCTCCACTATTCACAGGAGAAAATTATGCATACCGGAGTGTGAGAATGAAGTGACATCTGATTTCCCTTGGATGGAAGGTTTTGGTAGCAACTGAAAAGGAGTATAAAATAGAAAACCAAGCACCTACATACCCAATGGAACTAGGCCAACATGAAGGTAATTCCAAATCCCTAAATACAATCTTGAGTGGATTGAAAAACTCTGTAGTTACAAAAGTTATGCGATGCAAGACTACCAAACAAGCCTAAGATAAGTTAAAGATTATCTATGAAGAGGCATCTAAAGTCAAAGAATCCAAGCTTCAGACATATAAAGGGCATTTTAAGAGCTTTAAAATGAAAGAAGAATAAAATATTGGGGAATACCTTCTAAGAGTAGATGGGGTTGTCAATGCTATTAGAGGCCTTGGAGGAAAATTAAAAGAAAGAGAAGTGGTTAACAAGGTACTGAGAACATTTCTAATGAAGTATGACTCAAAAGTATCCACCCTAGAAGAATGAGATGATCTTGACCTTGTGATAGTATATGAACTACACGAAATCCCCACTGCATATGAGATGATAACGATACTAAATGAATCTTCAAGAAAATAAGCGGCATTTAAAGCCTCATCCAAGAACCAATCAGAGAACCTAGATGACGCGGAAGCTCTTTTTATCAGAAAACTTGAGAAGGGTACTGGAAAATACAAAGGAAAGTGACCCCTAAAATATTTCAACTATGGAAGAATTGGACATTTTGCTTCAAAATGTACTTACCCTAAACAAGATGATAGTGATGAAAGAGAAACCTCAAAGTTCAAAAAGGGTAAAACAAGAAACAAGAAGAAGTCCTATGAGAAAAAGAAAATTGTTTACTCCATGGAAGATAGTGAAGATGTACATACAAGTGAAGACGAAGAAACTTAAATTCTATTCATGGGTGTATATACTCGAGCTTCAAATAGTGACTCAAATGTGGAAGGAGAGGTAGACTTAAGAGTTGAACTTGTTAGTTCTCTTGAAGAACTTGAGAAATACAGAAAAAAGATCAAGCAGTCAAACCATGCCATTAGTAAGTTGGAAGTTCAACTTCTAGATGCCAAAAGGATTGAGGAGGACCTAAATTTTCAACTCAAAAGAAGAATACATGAATCTGAGAGACTTGAAGAAGAGATCATGCAATTCAAGAAAAAGCTTGATGAAGAATCTATCAAATTAAAGTTTGAGAATAGCTCAAGGATTCTATATGAGATCCTGAATAGGCAAAGACCATCGAGTAATATATCTGGTTTCAGTTTTAACAAAGAAAATAATCCAGAATGTTTCTCTTTCACTAATCAAGAGGAAATAAGAAAAGCTATGCCGAAGCACTACATAGTCTAGTTAAAACGGAAAAGAGCAAAAAAGTTGTCCTAAGCTCTCAAGATAAAAACAGAAATAATATGGTTCCTAAGAGACCAAATAGATACTAGCAGATCTTTTTGGGTCATCGTTACTCTTGTAATAACTTTGGTCATAAATCCCTAAATTGCAGAGCTTATGGAAAGGTTCGTGAATACAAGAAGAAGTCATCAAGTAACAAACCAAAAGGAAATCATAACCTTTTTACACTTCTTCAAAAATATGACATAGAGTGTTACAAATGTAATAACCATAGACATATCGAAATAGATTGTAAATTGATGACTCCTACAAGAAAGACCGTTGCAATTAACTCTCAAGACACAGAATAGAAGACGTATTGGAGGGAAAGGGAAGAAAAGGAAAGTTCCATGATTGCCCTATGTGCAATAGAGAAACAAAACCTATGGCACTTGGACAGTGGATGTTCGAAACACATGACAGGTGACCCAAACAAGTTCATAAAATTAAAAGATGATAAGGGTAAAGTCACATTTGGAGACAATATGTATTCCAAGATAATTGGCAAAGGAATATATGTTGTCAATAACAAGATCAATGTAGAAAATGTATTACTAGTAGAAAACCTCAAGCCTAAACTCCTCAGTGTAAGTCAAACATATGATCAAGAGCACATCTGTATTTTTGACTTGGAGAAATGTGAAATCAGGAAAAAGGACTCGAGAAGAGCTGCTAGCATTTCTATAAGAAATTCAAACAATGCATACATCTTGGAAAATTAGAATCAATGTTACTTAAGTATGGTTGATGAAAGTTGCTTATGGAATGGAAGGCTAGGACATTTAGATTTTGACAATCTTGTCAAAATAAGTAAGAAGGAAGTTGGAAGAGACTTGCCTAAAATTGTAAAACCTCTAAACTCAGTTTGTAAACATTATCAACATGGGAAGCAAACTAGAGCTTGTTTTAAAACAAACAACATATGACCTCACATCCTCTAGAAATAGTTCACTGCACCGATCTCTGTGGACAAACAAGAACTAAAATCCTGCAAGGAGAATATTATTTCATGTTGCTCGTAGATGATTACAAAAGGATCACTTGGGCGACATTTCTCAAAGAAAATCAGAAGACTTTGAGAAGTTAAAAGTATTCAAGGTAATGGTTGAAAATGAGACATATATGAAAATCAAATGTCTTAGATCAGACAATGGGGAAGAGTTTACTTGAAAATATTTCAATGAGTTTTGTGAGATACATGGCATTAAGAGACCATTTTTAGCTGCAAAGAATCCTCAGCAGAACGGTGTTGTTGAAAGGAAAAGTAGAATAGTCCAAGAAGTCGCCAGAACAATGATTAATAAAACAAACCTTCCAGATGCATATTGGAAAAAAGCAGTACACACACCTGTCTATATACTTAATAGAGGACAACTTGAAGTGAATAAAGACAAGACTCCTTATGAACTATGGTATGGAAGACCAACCTTAGTCAAATATTTCAAAGTATTTGGCAATAATTGTTACATTACAAGGAACAAGGATGATCTTGGCAAGTTTGACTCTAGCACTGATGAAGGAATATTTCTAGGATATTTATCCACGAAGAAGGCATATAGATGTTACAATAAAAGGTTACACCATATTGTAGAAAGTGTGGTTGTAAGAATAAATGATATAAAACCAAGAAGAGTAAGAAGTCATGGCAGTGTTGAAAATACAAATGATGAATAAAATGAAGACTTGCAAAAGGACAAAAGTACGCATGATGAAGAATAAGGAATAGAGAAGGAAGATACCCTTGAAGGTGAAGAAGATTTCCCAAGACTTTATACAAAAACCCCATCTAGAAGAATACAAAAGAATCATCCTGGGACAAAGATCATAGGTGATAAAATGTTGGATTCAGTCCAAGGAGACAACTGCCATTTAATGAACAAGCCCTACTCTCAATAGTGGAACCTAAGGATTTTACAGAATCCAAGAAAATTCATGAATGGGTCAAAGCCATAAATGAAGAATTATATCAGATTGAGAAAAATGAGACCTAGAAACTTGTCCCAAGACCCAAAGATAAGAATGTTATAGGGACCAAATGGGTTTTCAAGAACAAATTCAATCAGGATGGCCAAGTGATAAGGAACAATGCAATATTAGTATGTAAAGGGTATGCACAGGTAGAAGGGATTGATTTTGAAGAAACTTATGCCCCTTTGGCAAGACTTGAAGGAATCAAAATGTTTCTAGCACTCTCATGCCATAAAAATTTTAAATTGTATAAAATGGATGTCAAGTCTGCATTTTTGAATGGAAAAATGAAAGAAGAGGCTTATATTGAACAACCTGAAGGTTTTCTATTATCAGAAAAGAGACACTATCTTTGCAAACTGAAAAAGGCACTCTATGGTCTCAAACAAGCTCCAAGTGTCAAAACCCCAAATTTACACAAAATTTAAAATTTTGGGATAACAACAAATGCTAAAACCTACAGTCTACTAACAACTAACGGTTAGCAATAAAGGAAATAGTCAAGTAATTAGTTTTACTAAATCTTAACTTAATTAACTCAACAGTTCATTTTTTTTAACAAGAATAAAATCTTTTTGCGTGTTGTTGTACTTCAGTTTACTGATGAGTCTTTTCATGTTAAGTAGGTGGAATCTAACTTTTGAATCCGGGGTTTACTTAGCAATCGTGCTAATGCAGATGAATACTGGTTCTTATAGGTTTACAGGTATGATCGAACTAGTGCGTATTAAAAGTTCTTTAAAGTATTAGCAGTATTTTATTTGCAATTAAAAAGCTTAGTAATTAAGCTGCTAAACTCTAAAAAGATTCTGTAAGGTAAAACCATTTGGCTTCCTTCAGTTTTTCTTGTAATCATGTTCAGAAGTAAATAATGACAGTAAGATATGTTTGCGACTCTAAGCATTAGAATCTCAGTTACAAAGTATTTCTACTTTAGTCTATGTAATTTGTAATGTTATAATGATTGCTTTGTCAGTATTTATGCAATAGTACATTATCTTGTCTGTGTAAAAATTGACCCACATTTCGCTTCTGCAAGATAACTTACAGCCTGTTAATCTTTGGATAGTATAAGTTCAATTTTGCAAACTGTAAACCATCATGCCTTCCTACATGAGATCATGGTTTGCCTATATTTTATTTTCAAGTCGAACCCTATGGTTCTAGTAATTTTTGGATTCAATAGGATCATTCATATTCTAGTTATCTTCTTTAGTTCTATAACTACTTTACTACCCATTTGATCTGGTGAATCTTTAGTAATCTTCAAGTTAAGTCATAACCCAAAAATCCATCAAAGTATTGTCGCTTTGAACTGTGTAATAGAATTTCATAATAGTGTTCTTATAATAAGTTTTTGTCCACTTCAAAGTGATGTTACCATTTGAGTTATTAGTTCATATAAGTTTTACAAACATGCATAATCTATTTGTTTGATAGATATTCAGTCTATAATTAGTTTATGACTATAAACATATTTAAATTAGAGTTTATAATCCTGTCAACTATTATATTATACCATTTTTAAAAACTATAACTCGTGGAGTCCTTGTATATGAGATTTCCTATGTATAAACTAAAATCTTTGTACAAAAGGAGACTACGGTTGATGGGTGATTAGCATGAGCTCTCCCATACAACATTGATCTCTTATCTATAGTAAAGACCTAAAACATTGATCTCTATATATAAATAAGACATGTATTATTTGATTTCTATCTTATAATAAAAGCAATGTTTAGAGAAAAGATATGCAACCATTCATATCGTAATTGTGATGTTATGATATAATAACATAATGTTAATGGTGAAATGAGTTTAATGCATAAACAAGATCAGGCTTTTACCAAGGTTATAAAGTGTCATTATATCCTAGGTCAACGAAATCATAAGTTGTTATACTATTACTAAACTAACATATGATAAGGTGCATATGATTATCGAATTGCATGGCAAATTATTGGATTAATGATATAGTTTACTCTACGTTCCGATGATTAAATAATTGGTTTTTTATTTATGTAGGCACTATAGTCTACGACCCACTACATGTTTGATTTTATGTGACCATGTAGTCATCTCCTGACCAAGCGTGGGAGATATAAAACACTATTGTAAACCTAACCCTTATCATTCTTCCCCACATTTTGCACTGGCCCTTGAGGTTGCTCTGCTTGGCTTCCATGGCGGCTGTCATTCCTCCTTGCTCCGGTTGCCTTATGTCTTGATTCAGTGCTGCTCTTGTCACTGGTGTGTTGGTTTAAAATCCATTCTCAGTGGCTAGGTTCTCATTCTGCAACTTGTGGAGATTATTATTGCTCGTGGCTCGCCGTCTGTGTAGTTTCTGTTTCGTTGTCTTCGTGGCTTACTGTTTGCTTCAGTTACCTTTTACTGTTCTCGTGGCTCACCGTTGTGTGAGGGTTACAATTGCAGGCTATTGATTTTATAAAAAAAAACAAGCCTGTAGGTGACAGTACTCCTACCATACTATTCGCCGATTTCGTTAACAAATAAGAGCTTGTTGTTGCTTTTGTTTTAAGTTTGCAGCCGGTATAATACTATTACAAAGGCAAATAATTTCTTAGATTTATTATGTTCTGACAGTAGTCTTCTTCGCTACTTGCAGGTGCTCGCCACTGAAATCTTTTACAATGAGAAAAGAAATAGACAGCCAACCAATGAATGTCGTGGCTCGTGGTTCGTTTTTGGGTAAGCCCCATGGTCCATGTGTTGGGTTTTCACCCTACTTGCATCAGGGTGGTCAAATGGAATCACCCAGGGTTTGGGGAAACCCTCCCTCGACTCACCACGAGTTATGCTGTTGTTTTTACAGGTTAATTTTGTAATACCTAGAATCAAACCCTCGCTAGTCGATGGGTAGACTAGGTTTAACTGAGCAGCGTAAATAGTTTGTTAATGGCTTTACGGCCTGTTTAAGTTAGTAGTTTTTGTAATGACAGTGCTGTCTTTAAACTCATTTTGGTTTAACAGATGTCTATATTATACTCTGTGTAATATTAGGGTTTTACCCTTCTTGAATGTAAATGAAGTTTTATACTCTATTTGAATACTCTGTAAGGGTTTATAAATAAAGTTTTGAGACTGATACTTACAGCCGTAACTTAATTCTTGCTTATTTTTATTTAGAGTTATAAATTAGGGTTTAACCTGTAAAACCCTCGTTTTGATATAAAATTATTCTAATTATAATAATTACACAAACTTTTTTTTGTCCTTAAAGGACCGTGAATAACTTATATTAACTTGGTTATTTAATGGTTACATAATTTGTATAAATTTGTTTTATTACTTCAATGTTTTGGTACTTGTATATGTAATAATTATAAGGGTTTTAACCCTGACATTTATTTCTACAGATACATGCTGTTAGTAAAAGGAAAAGGCACAGTTTCTTTTAGAAGTACACTTTATATATATTGTTCAGTAAATGTATTTCATTTCTGTGTATAATTGTAGTTGGTTCTTTTAATGATTAAGAAGAACTATTCTTATGGTTATCCTAGGTTACTAAAGTATATAAGAATATAGATAGATTATGCTCAGAAATATGGGCTAGGGTTTTTACCCATTTAACTTTTATAAACTAATAATTTATGTATTGTCATTTTGTTAATTCTATTAGTGTCACAAGATTTCTTCTGTTTGTTTAAAAGAATTACTAATTTATAAACAATACTGTTTATTGTTAATAATAATTTTATTTGTTTTAATAACATTATTATCTATGAATAATGTATTCTCTTAAGTTTATGTTTGTATATATATATATTATTAAATAAGACTGAGAGCAATCTATAATAATTGAGTTTATTTAATAAGATTATTTTTGTAAACTTGGTGAAAGGAATAAGAACTTCCATACTGTCAATACTCCTTACATCTAATTTGTCTGTAAGTGTGTAAGGACAGTTCTTTACTATTAATACTTTATGCATAGGTTACTACTATCTGTTTATTATTTTAATTCTAAGAGAAATAATACTATAAGTGTTATTAAGTTCTTAATTATGATATTCCTTATCTCAAATTAGTTTATCTTCAGAATTTAATTAGGTTACCTATCCTTACTTAAAGTTTAGATAGTTGCAGGTAAAATAGCTATCAATAGTAGGAAAAGAAATAAACTAACGGAACTATCTTTGCATCTTTACTTAACATAAATATTAAGCATTCAACTGATATTTCTATTCCTTTTGTTCTAGTGTAGAAGTATAGTTATAAAGAAGGTGTTGTGTAAAAGAATGAACTACATACTTGAATTTACTACTATTAGTAAAATAATATGATTCTGTTCTATTTCTAATATTCTAAATACACAGTCTAATTCTAACAACAACTCTACAAACAAATTAATATTCTTTCTGGAAAAACAACTATTTACTGAAAGAAAACATTTCAATACTCTAAAAAACATAAGTACTCTATTCATTTCATATTCCTATCATACTTCATTCATTTAAACACACTACCTGTGCTAGAGTACGATCTAGATTACTCCAAATGGGGAAAAACAAAGGAAGAATTATTTTACATCAAAGAACAGATTCAGCATCTAAAACAAATAAGAGATTTCAAGCTTAACAGTTCACTATGTAACATATAAATCATTCATTATTTGTTCATACACAGATATAAACTTTAACACATAAATTAAAAGATAGTAGAACCTGCTTTTAAAACTGGACGACAACAGCATTGCGAGGCAGTTCCTCCCTACCAACTCCTGGAGAAGCTCAGACAGCGACTTCTCAGGACCCTCGAGCCTGTTCTGGTCTCCTTGGCTAGAACTAGGTGGAGAAATGAACAAAAGTACTAGTACAAAGACTCAATACCAAATTTGCACACTGCAACTAGATCTTTCAGCTGGAAAGTTGTACTAGATCACCTTATTGCAGTTTACCCCTCAAACAACTTCCTCAAAAATTCCCTTCCCAATGAATTCCTTGAAGTGTATTCACCTAAATGATTCTTCTCCTGGAATGAGCAGCCTCAGCTCTCTTCAATGGGTACTTTTATTAAGATTTCCTAGGTCTTTTTTGGGTTAGTTGTCATTAATTGAGCCAGCTGCTCTGATCCCACTTTGCTGGAGGATCATGATCCCAAATGTAGGGAGGTTGCCACCTGCAACATAGCAAGTGTTTGAGGATGCTGCCACTTGTCTATTTTCTCTCCAGCTAGTCTCCTCCACCAACTTGACTAGTAACACTCTTTTTAACAGCTCTCCCAAGCGGTTGTCTCCACTTTTATTTAGTTAAAATTAAAATATTTAGAATTACATTCCACATCCTTGACTCTGTTGAGTCATCAGTTACAACTTTAACATAAAATTTAACATAGTGTCTTGGAATAAAATCAAAATAAGATAATTTTTTTTGGCAAAATTGGGGCATGTGACACCAAGGGCCTGGTTTTCAAGGCTGGATAGCTATTTAAAGCAACAAGGGTTTAAGAGAGGGGCCACTGAAAGTAATATCTACTTAAAATTCAAAGATGAAAATATGATCATTGTTGTTGTTTATGTAGATGCCATCATATTTGGAAGCAATTTACAAATACTAAGTGTAAACTTTGCTTCTAAAATGAAGGAATTCAAAATGTCAATGTTGGGTGAACTAACATTCTTCACTCTTTTCGATTAACAATAACTCTTTATGATAACAACACCTGCCTCTTCTGCCGCAAAAATCAACTGCTCACTGCTCAAATAAGAGATGGAAAAGTGATTTAAGCAAATGCAGGTTATCCCAGCCTTCAAGCACTGCTGATCAGTGTGGTGAAGTTGTTGGCCTAGACTTTAGGGTTACTTTTCTTTTCTTTCAATTGAATTTTACTTTTCTTTTTTTTCAATTGAATTTCACTTGGGCAGCGCATTTCTTTCAATTGAGTTTCCCTTAGAAAGCCCATTTACTGAAGCTGTAAGCGGCTACCTGTTTGATAAAGGTTGGCTCTGTCCACTAACAGATAATCTGCGCTCAATTCTACACACAGGTGATGATTCCACTTCACTTGTACTTCTTTTAACCCCGCCATTGATTAGTTGTTTTCCCAAAGACTGTAATGAATTTTTAATTTGAAAGGTCTTTTTAGAATTAGATGATGTCGTAGTTCCTGTATTTGTTTCACCCTCGGTCCCAATTTTTTCAACTGATAAATTTCTACACTCGGAAAATTCACCCTCGGTCCCAATTTTTACAACTGATAAATTTCTACGCTCATTTTCGAGACCCCTACGGTTGCCATTTGGTTTGTCTACCAGTGTCTCCTCGTTATTAAGCTTGGATATCTCCCCCTAATCTTGAGAAACCATCCCACCATTACAATTACCATTTTGTACCTCAACTTTGTTTATTACAGTCCCTTCGACGCTCAATCTACGAGGTGTATGGAGTTTGTATTGAGACTGTAACTGCGCTAGTTATGCTTCTTTCCTTGCCAACGCCTTCTTCAAACTGTCTACCTGCGCTACTTCTGCTTCTCACTGCACTAGTTCTACTTCTTTCGCTGACAACGCCTTCTTCAAACTGTCTCCTTCTGCTTCTTTCCTTGCCAATGCCTTATTCAAACTATCTACCTGTTCTTTAAGTTCACCAACTTCTCCACTTTATTTATTCAAACGAGCAGCACCTAGTTCAACAGAGGCCACTCTTTCAGCAAACTTAAGGGTGCTCATTGTCTCTGCATATGAATATGGTTCAGGACTTATGTGCACAAACATCAGGGTCTTTCCCTTGCCCCCTAACGAATATTGAAGCAATTGAGTCAATTTGCTACTTCGATATGGCACATGGAGACTCTTTTGTGCCAATGCTGCAAGAACATCTCCTAGAGATGAAAGGGACTTGATGATGTATTGTGCCTCCTTCAAACAATCTCCAGTTACTTCAAATTTATCCACGCTCTCACTTCCAGCAAGATCTACCAAACTAAGGTGGCTATGAATGTTTCACCCAGAAACACGATCTGTACCTTGCACATGCACAGTCAATACACTGTGAGAACAGCTGCTGTGGTCATTCAGTGCAGTATAGTTAACAGCACGATTCATTTGGCCAAAATTCATCAAATCCAAAACATCAGAGGCTGCTTTAACGGGCATAAGTATGGCATCAGGTACATTAAATCCATTCTGAGCATTATTTCGAATATCTAATTTCTTGTTTGAGGCATGTGTTCCCAGAAGATCCCTCACTTGCTCGTTGTATATCTCTATCATTTGAACAGAAACATCATACATCATTAAATATTTCCTCTTTTGAGATAACTCGAAGAGGTCACTGAGTGCTCGATAGTTCACTCCCATATCCCTTTCAGAAGCACCTGTTGGACCGCTCATGGTGTGGGTCTTTCCAGATCCTGTTTGACCATATGCGAAAATGCAGACATTGTAACCATCCATTACAGACCGGATCAATGGCTGCGTATCCATGTAAATATCCTCTTATGTAGCAGATGGCCCAAAAATCGTATTAAAATTAAATATCCTCAGTACATCTTTGCCCATTTTCGATGTATTGACAAGGAGTGATCCATCTTCCCCAATAAATTCCAATGCACTTTGAGCGTCAGCGTCAGATTGACCTCCAAAATGTGGTCTGATTCTGCAGAATACCCTTATGCTTCCTTTCAGGTCTTGAAGATAAGGAGGGATCCATCTTCCCCAATAAATTCCACTGCACTTTGAGCGTCAGCGTTAGATTGACCTCCAAAATGTGGTCTGATTCAGCAGAATACCCTTATGCTTCCTTTCAGGTCTTGAAGATTATTGTAAAGGATCTTGTTTTCTTCCAGAAATCTGTGATATCCACTGGAATTAACACTGCACGTTTCTCTGATCTGTTTATTCTCTGCAATAATAGCAATGATAAGATCCATGAGTGTTTGCGTTGAGTCATGCTCTGCAGCAGCTTGTATGGCTTCGACAAGGTTCTGCTCAACATTTTCCTTGTCACTTGTTATTTCTACAGCAACTCGCTTCAACCAAGCTCCTATAAATTCATTAGATTGAAAGATGTCATTGAGTCTTTTCTCTCCCTCGTCAATGTTTCCAACTGATGGGTTTGGCAAAGTTTAAGGTGCTTTTACAGGCACAGTTGACTGTGGAAGGAAATTTCGTGTCTTTCTGGGAACCGTAGGGGTTCTCAAAGGGCCATTTCCTCCACGTTGTTTCCATTTATAATAAGCCTTCAGCGCCAAGATACAGTCAATAATATTTGCAATAGAAGTAGAACCCGGCTGCAAGCTTTCTTTCTCAAAAGTAGACAACTTCATCTCTTCAACAGCTACAAGAAAATTCTTAACATTCTCAAAATATTGATAGGCAGATAAAGAGCGTCCTTCATCCACATGATTTGCAACGACCTTGGACACTACTCCCGGTTGAACCTTGTTGAGAAGGTTACATAAAATGATCCCATTTCTCAAGCAAAGACAAAACTCCTCCTCAGATGGCTCACACGGTATATCCGAAGACGCAACCATGCTCTTTGCCCATGCTGCAGCTTTGAACCTTCTATTCGCTGCTTCCTTTGCTTTTAGTAAAGCCAATAGACCATCAGAGAGGCTCTTAGAATTCGATCCGCTGCCTTGTTCTACATTAGAAACATGTGATTCCGTGGCACTCGTGAACATATTGTTTCCAGAGACCAATGGGCAAGGGGGAAGGGACCATGCTGGGAGTGGAATCTGGTTCCAGAGTCATTTGTTTTTTTCTTGCTCAATAAATATCACCAGAAAGCTAAAAAAAGATGAATGTAAGATAATGAGGGCGGTTTGGCCTTGTTTGCAAACTCAGTCAATGATGTTCAGTAGGTGGATATGCATCATTTTCTGCAAACACAGCAGCTTATCAATCAGAATCACTCTACAAAAAGACTTCTTTTCCAATTGGGTATTCACCAAGAGAAATTTGCAGCAGCTTATCAATCAGAAGCACTCAACAAAAAGACTTTTTTTCGAAATGGCTATTCGCCAAGAGAAGATGGGGCGGAGATCAAATTTGGAAATGGGTAATCGCCAAGAAAAGAATTGGAAGTCTTGTGTGAACTTAGGATGCTCAAATAGGAATACATATATATAAACTTTTCCTGCCAACCCTATTTCCTTAGCCGACCTGCCGTCTTGTGTTTTAATATCCCATATAGTATATGATTGATTCTGGATTCTTTTGCACTAGTTGGCGTAGTTATAAAAACACATGGTATTATTTGGATTTCATTGATTAAAATAGCTTTGCTTCACTAGACTGGAATCTTTATTCACTAGAAAAATTTAAAGCTTTATTATGGGGGAGCTGCTATGATAAATGATAAATGCTTATAGCAGCAATGTTTTATAGTAATTTTTTGGATTTTTTTTTCTTTTCTTATTAGTAAAAAACTACTATAAATTTGTTTTTCGGCTTATGTACTATCATTAAGCACCCCAAAAGAGTTTTCATCAAAAAAAGATTAATTTTATTGTAGAGGGGTGCTCACCAACAAGTTGGTTTTGAAGCAATCCAATATCTTAGAGTATCTGATGGAGATTTTTCACTATAAGAGTATAGATTTATTTATTTATCTTTTTTAAGTGAGATGGTGGATTTTCTTGCCAATACTTTGTAAATTCTTCAGCAATGTGTTTGTATCCTTGAGGAAAATATCTCATTTCTTGATTTCAATGGATGTATAGGTGGTGAAACTCCATTGCAATTTTCTAGCTAATGCATCATGTTTCACATTTCTCCAACAACTAAGCAACCACGTCTTCTATCATCCTATTCTGTTTTCCTTTAGGTGAGCCTTATTTACCAGACATACTCGTCTTAATGCGAATCTGTAAGGTGTCATACCCATCCACACCCATCCTTAGCATGAGGTATGGTCACTCATGGGAATCTACCCGCTTCGACATCCCATGAGCTACGACGACTGAAACATCCATGTCTAATCAGCTGGTCACTATTCACTGTTGGACATTTACTGCTTAGGCTCGACGTCCATTTCCATTTCATGCCAACGCTATTTCCTTAGCCAACATGTCGTCTTGTGTTTGAATATCCCATATAGTATTGATTGATTATGGATTCTTTTGCAGTGGTTGGCGTAGTTATAACCTGGTATCATCATTGCTTTCATTGATTAAAATTGCTTTGCTTGACTAGACTGCAATCTTTATTCGGTAGAAATTTTGGAACTCTATTTTGGAGGGATTGCAATCTGGTTTACAGTACAAATAGAGTTGAATCTTTGTTGATGAGGTAATCTTTGATCGTAATAAAAGTGTAGACAATGTTGAAGACATTTTTAATTTTTGATCATAAATTTTGAACATTTTTCAACAATCTATAAAAATGTCAGCATTTAAGACAAGGAATATAATTAGTATATTCAATATGGGAATATCATGAAACAACTAGGGTTCTATGGCAAAGACAAGTGATAACCTTTGGTAAAAATTGACAACGTTTTATAGTAATTTTTTGGATTTTCTTTTTCTTTTTTCTCAGCAAGAAAGTGCTATAAATTTGTTTTTGGGTTATGTACTATCTTTAAGCACCCCAAAGGAGTTTTCATAAAAAAAAAATTAAGTGAGATGGTGGATTTTCTTGCCAATACTTTGTAAATTCTTCAGCAATGTGTTTGGATCCTTAAGGAAAATATCTCCTTTCTTTACCAGTGTCACCTTAGTCACTTGTCCCCAACTACTTCGGAAGTCGAAGCCTCCTAGGGGAGAACCCTAGTTCAACTCTGGAAAATACACTAAACACCAAAAATGCCTCTTTCGAGGTTATTAGAGACCAGTGTGTTATTGGAGTCAAACAATGAGAGTGAGAAGGGATGTACTACAAGTGTTTGTGAAAAAATGTCAAAGTAGTTATTAATGCAGTAGTATATCAGACCAACAATAAACACATATGCAAATGTCATTCAAATATAAGCATTTATCATAAGTACATCAGTGTAAGCACCTAAATTTGGTCAAGACAGTAGTATAATGAGTGACATGTGTTAAAGCATATAAGTATCATCCAAATGTTCATAGCAGTGTTATAAAGTTTAACAAGATTTCATCTTTAATACCAATTTGACCACTTTTGCACTAACTAACCAATAACAAAGGTTGAAGTGAATGAGTGTTACTAGCAGACTCTGAGTATGTATTAAATGCAGCAATATGGTGAGGTTTTGTGTACTTTACATTAAGTCGAAGCATGCATATACATCAATAATAGTAGATGATAATACAAACCACTTATTAGATGTTGGCTTTTACCTTTAGGCATGCATGGAATGGTATATCAATATGGATTACATGTTATGACAGCAGTAAGAAATAGGCACCTTCCACACATTATCATATCAGTGCGTAGACAAGTTACTTGCATCCATAGCATCGAAATTGTATTTTTATTTATTTAAAAGAAATGTAGACAATGTTGAAGGCAATTTTAAATTTTTATCATAAATTTTGAACATTTTTCAACAATCTATAAAAATGCCAGCATTTAAGACAAGGAATATTTAGTATAATGAATATAAGAATATCATGAAAAAACAAGGAATTTATAGCAGATACAAGCGATCACCTATGGTAAAAATTGGCAATGTTTTATAGTAATTTTTTGGATTTTTAAAAAAAATTTCTTAGTAAAAAACTGCTATAAATTTGTTTTCGGGTTATGTACTATCTTTAAGCACCCCAAAGGATTTTTCATCAAAAAAATATTAATTTTACTACAGAGCGTAGCTCACCAACAAGTTGGTTTTGAAGCAATCCAATATCTTAGAATATCGAATGGAGATTTTTCACTATAAGAGTATTGATTTATTTATTTATATTTTTTAAGTGAGATGGTGGATTTTCTTGCCAATACTTTGTAAATTCTTTAGCAATGCTTTTGCATCCTTGAGGAAAATATTTCCTTTCTTGAGTTCAATGGATGTATAGGTGGTGAAACTTTATTGCAATTTTCTAGCTAATGCATCATGTTTCACATTTCTCCAACAACTAAGCAACAACATCTTCTATCATCCTATTTTGTTGCCCTTTGGGAGAGCCTTATTTACCAACCAAACTCATCTTTTAGTGCAAATCTATAAGGTGTCATACCGATCCACACCCATCCTTGGCATGAGGTATGGTCACTCATGGGCATCTACTATTAAGATTTCATATGTTAGACTAGATTCATTAGTGTTCAATTCAAAAATCATAGCAGCATCATATCCAGAATCACTGATAAAAACACAATCACAAGATAGACACAGTATTTATCTTGGGAAACTCTCAAGGGGAAGAAAACCCAACAAAACTTCCTCTGTATAGGATGTATAAGATATAACTCCAAAAACATTTATCCTCCTCTTGTTGTTCTGTCTCTCTCTTTCTCCTATGTGCTGCAAAAGTGAGAGTCTGTGTGCCCTAATAAGAACCACAACTCTTCTATTTATACACAATGAGCCAACTGACTTTCACACTAATCAAGTCGGCCCCACTAAAATATCTGGGCCTACTTCACCTAGGAAGACTCAAAACAATATATTATATTATTAATTACGATGTTATTGACCCGACTTACAATGGATGATTTACCTCATGACTCTATGATGAACAAATACAATAGTACCACCCCATCGGAGGAATAATAACACCCCCCTTGGGTTACATCAGTAAAATACATTTATAATATCCTTTGAATTTACAATATTCAACACTCCCCCTTAACGAGAAGGTTATTCTAATGACCACATCATCATAGACAATAGGAGCACAAAGAGACAATATCTTCATCAATACGTCAAGGTAATACATCTATACATCATAGGAAGTTTTCACAATTAGTAACTGGAACAGTTACTCTTCAATGTCTTCATCTTCAACATCACATGATCACTTGATCCTTTTGCAGCAACGCTTCGACCTTTCGATCCTTCGTAGAAGCACTTCGATCTTTGGATCCTTTGTAGTACTTTGATATTTTGTTGTAGCACTTCGATCTTCTTGATCCTTTCCAGTAGCACTTCGATCTTCTTGACCCTTTGTAGCAGCACTTCGATCTTCTGCAGCAAAATTTTGATCTTCTCGATCCCTTGTAGCAGCACTTCAATCCTTTCAGTCTTTTGCAGGAACACTTCAATCCTTTAAATCCTTTTGCAGCAGCACTTCGATCTTTTCAATCCTTTTGCAACAGCACTTCGATCCTTCTTGATCCTATACAGCCACGCTACCTGCAGTACACATGATCTATTTGCGGGATGATCAATATCAATCACCTTAGGAAATAAGTCCAAGGACGATGCAATCCTCCATAAGTATGATCAATGAAATCGATCATTTGAATTGTCTACAACTAAATGTAGATCTCAACGGCACCCGGTGCAGGCCTTGTCGTCCATGAGGACTCATCGTAGACCATCCATACCATTGAGGTTAACACCACTCCCAAGGGAGTGTTATACTACGGTATCTACACTCATGTGTAGGTATACTCTACCATGTAAGAGTATTTTTCTCGACACCATTCAAAATGTCGGACCAATGTATAACATCCATACCACATAGGTTAGGACCACTCCCAAGCGAGTTTTATACTACAGCGTCCGTGAGGACTCATCATAGAGAATCCATACACTCCTAAGAGAGTGTTATTCGATGGAATCTACACTCATGTAAGAGTATTGTCTATAGAGAAGATCTTGACCGCATTCAAAATGTCAGACCAACGTAGAGCATCCATACCACGCAGGTTAGGACCACTCCCAAGTGAGTGTTATTATATGGCATCTACATATGAATGTTGGCATACTCTCCATACAAGAGTATTGTCTGTAGGGCCATCCTTAACTAGTAACGACCACTCTCATGCATAGAGTGTTATACCTGCCATCCTCAAGAGAGGATCACTGGCATCCATCATCGATGTCAGTCTCAGGATCACTCCCCCTTTACTGGGAGGATACATATTATCAACTTGCTCCCCCTTTTTCCCAGAAGGGTTCATGTCTTCGACCTCTTATTCCTTTCCGAGGAGAGTCCATATCTTCGACTTGTTCCTCCTTTTCGAAAAAGGTCCATATCTTCATCATTTGTAGTCCCATCATTGTTCCTCCTTGCGAGGAAAGTCTTTTCGAGCTACACCAATATTTTCATGGAAATATTCAAACTTCACTCGAGATAGAGGCTTGGTCAGTACATCGACAACTTTCTCATCGGTACTCACATACTGGAGCATTATAGCTACCTTTTGTACCATATTCCTTGTATAAAAATATCGGATTTCTATGTGCTTTGATTTGTCATGGAACACCATATTCTCTGTCATCTTTATACAACTTTGGTTGTCATAGAGAATTATTGTGGTGTCCAACACCATGTTAAACAATCCTGACATCAGCTTCCGAATCCATATCGCTTCACAACAACCGGAGCGATCTGCAATGTACTCTGCTTCAGCAGTACTGAGAGCAACACTAGACTGTTTCTTAATAAGAAGCCCCAGAGTCAAACTTGTAGCTTGATTCACCAATACCTTTGATGGGATATTGATAGTCATCTCCCAATGATACTTTCTAGGGAGAGTTCTTCTCTTCAAGTTTTGACATATATTGCTTCTTTCATGTCATATGCTTCGAGGCACCACTATCAATAAGCCATGTGTCTTCTCTAGGTGTTATAGACCCAAAGAGTGCAGAGAATGGTACATATTCATCTACATCTTCTTCTCTTGTTAATCTTTTTTGAGGTATTTCTTCTTCATCCTCATCTTCAGCTAGATGAGCATGATGTTTCTTGTTGTTCTTCTTCTTCTTTGGTGATGGACACTCTCTGACTAGGTGTCCTATCTTAAGATAGTTGTAGCATTGGTACTTTGAGTAATCCTTATTCTTCTTCTGAAACTTATTCTTGAAAGGTTTCTAATTACTCTTATTGAAGTTTGGTTGCTTCCTTTCTTTAGTATGGGTGGCTAGAGCCTAGCCATCATTCTCTGAGCAGAGCTTCTTTGTTGGCTACTCTAGCTTCTTCTTGAATGCAGTCTTCCCATACTCGGTCAAAATTCATACTTTCTTTTCTAGCACACAAAGGTTGTATGAATGAGTCCCAAGGTCTGGTGAGACCATTGAGAGCAGTCATAACTAGTTCATCCTCATCAAGGGTGTCTCCAATGGCACTTAGTTATTCTCTGAATTGAGAAACCCTTGTGAAGTAATCTTGAATAGTCTCTCCTTTGCTCATCTTGGTGCCCTTCAGTTGAGCTCTCAGATTCATCTTTCTGTTGATGTTCCTTCCTTCATACATTCTGGAAAGAGCGTCATACATTTCTTTAGGTGTGTTTAAATTATATTTGGACCAGTTCATTATAGTGTTCCTGGATGATATTTTGGTATATTCAAGATCTGAAAAAGAGCACGAAGAGCATATCCAAATCACTTTGTAGATCCTCGGAGAAAATTAGCTTTATGCTAATATCAGTAAATGCTCATTTTACCAAAAACAACTGTTGTATTTTGGTCATACTATATCATAGGAGGGGGAAGTAGTGGGCCTAGAAAAATAAAATCCATACTGGAATGGCCTAATACAAAAAAATGTAAGGGATGTAAGATAATTTATGGGAATGGAAGGTTATTATCGAATTTCTGAAGCAATCCACTATCTTAGAATGTCTAATGGAGATTTTTCACTATAAGAGTATTGATTTATTTATTTATATTTTTTAAGTGAGATTGTGGATTTTCTTGCGAATACTTTGTAAATTCTTCTGCAATGAGTTTGGATCCTTGAGGAAAATATCTCCTTTCTTGATTTCAATGGATGTGTTACCGTTTGAAAAGGTGGGTTAAGCCACCCATAAGCCTATAAAGTGGCACCTTAGTCACTTGTCCCCAACTACTTCGAAGTTGAATCCTCCTAGGGGATATCCCTAGTTCAACTCTGGAAAAGACACTAAACATCAAGAACACCTCTTTCGAGGTTATTAGAGACGAGTGCCTTATTGCAGTCAAACCATGAGAATGAGAAGGGATGTACTACAAGTGTTTGTAAAATAATGTCAGAGTCGTTATTAATGAATTAGTATATCATCCCAACAATAAACACATAGGCTAATCTCATTCAAATATAAGAATTTATCATAAGTACAACAGTGTAAGCAAGTAAAGTTGGTCAAGATAGTAGTATTATGAGTGACATGTGTTAAAGCATATAAGTTTCATCCAAATGTTCATAGAAATGTTATAAAGTTTAACAAGATTTTATCTTTAATACCAATTTGACCACTTTTGCAGTGACTAACCAACTTACAAACATTGAAGTGAATGAGTGTTACCAGCACACTTTGCGTATGTATTAAATGCAACAATAAGGTGAGGTTTCCTGTACTTTACATTAAGTCGAAGCATGCATATACAACAATAATAGTAGATGATAATACAAACCACTTATCATATGTTGGATTTTACCTTTAGGCATGCATGAAATAGTATATCAATATGGATTACATGTTATGACAGCAGTAAGAAATAGGAACCTTCCACACATTATCATATCAGTGCGTAGACAACTTACTTGCATCCATTAGCATCGAAATTGTATTTTTATTTATTTAAAAGAAGTGTAGGAAATGTTAAAGGCATTGTTAATCTTTGATCGTAATATATAAATATATAACAAATAATAATTATTATGTAATCAAAACATAAAATAATTTCACTAAAAAATAAAAAATTACAATTTATGAGAAAAATAAAAAGAAGAATAAAAATTACAATGAACAGAATGACGAGTATCCCCTTCTCCGATATCTTCACTCTTTCTGACGAGTCTATTGTAATACTGTAATACTGTAGCTCGACTGCACCTTTTTGCACCATATCACGTATGAAGCGATACTGAATTTCTATGTGCTTCAACTTGCCGTGAAAAACATGGTTCACTGGCATCTGCACACAACTCTGGTTATCACGATGAATTATGATTAGCTCTAGAATATTTCAAAACAATCCTGCAAGAAGTTTATGAAGCCAAACTGCTAGTTCAATACTCGGCCTCTGCAGTACTGAGAGCTACTGAGTTCTACTTCCTACTGCATGAGGAAATTAATGCAGAACCAAGACTGAAACAACATCTTGGAGTACTCTTCCTATATGTAGTGCATATGGCCCAATATAAGTCTGTAAACCTTTGCAATTTCAAGTCACATTCTGAATCATATCATAGACCATATCCCATAGTGCCACGTAAGCATCTGAGCACATGTATTGCAGCAATCCAATGAATCTTCCTCGGTTCACACATGACCTAACTAAGGGTATTCATAGCAAAACAAATATCTTGTATGGTGTTTGTCATATACATCAAGGACCCAATCAGCTGGCGATACATAGTGGGATCGATCAAATTTGAATCTGAAGCAGAATCTCTCAACTTCTTCAAATTTGCATCAATCGGAGTAGCTATGGACTTGCAGTCCAACGTTCTGAATCTCTTCAGGAAATCTATTGTGTATTTTCCTTGACCTAGGAAAATATCCTTATTCCTCTTCCATACTTCTAATCCCAAGAATTAAGGCATCAATCCAATATCCTTCATTCCGAACTCATAGGCGAGTTTCTTCTTACACCATATAATAGGTCATCAACATATAGTACCAAAATTAGTGGATCATCATTCACAACCTTGTGGTAAAGGTTGAGGTCTACATCACTCTTGGTGAATCCCAGACTCTTCAGGATTCCATCTATTCATTCATACCAAGTACGAGGTGCTTGCTTGAGTCCATATAAATCCTTTTTTAGCTTGCATACATGACACTCCTTTCCATGGACAATAAACCCTTCTAGATGTTCAATATATACGTCTTCCTCAATAATACCATTGAGTAGGGATGTCTTGACATCTATCTGGTGCAACTTCCATCCCATAGCTAAAGCAATAGCAATGATCGATATGATGGAAGTGCATCTTGCCACAGGAGCAAATGTATCATCATAATCGACTCCCTCTTTCTGAGAGAACCCTTGATTTTGTTTTAATTAATGGCTACTAATTGCTCAAATCTCTATGGGCTTAAATCTTTAATATTAAAAATAAAATAAAATAAAAATATTATTTTCCATGTTGATGATAACTTTTTTCAATGTCAAAAAGTGAAAGTGAATTCTTGGCAACCATTTGAACATTATCTGATTTTGGGCTTATTAGATTTTATAACCAATCCTAAAAATGGTCCCATGTATTCTTATTTACATGGGCTTTCTTTCTCGACTCAATCAAAACATCAACTAATTTCCTTACAGTTTTGCTACAGCATGAAGCTTTGATTATAAAAATTGATTTCAAAATAAAAAATTGAATATGACAATGTAATGTGTATTATATAATTTTTATTAAAACTTAATTTTAAATGACATAATGCATTTTATAAAAATAAAATTATATTTTATAAATGACAATATCATTATAAATATTTAATATAGAGAACATACTAATTATCATATAATCAAAACATAAAATAATTTGAATAAAAAATAAAATTGAGAAAATAAAAAGCAGAATAAATAATTTCAATACAAAATCAAATTGAGAAAATAAAAGGCAGAATAAAAATTACAATGAAGAGACTCACAATTATTCCCTGCTCCAATCTCTTCACTCCTTCTGATTAACAATCACTCTTTATGATAACAATACTTGCCTCTTCTACTGCAAAAATCAACTGCTCAGCAGGGATGATTTTAAGAACCCCTAAATTTATATGTATAAAAAATGGGCGAATCTCTTCGATATATAGGAAAATTTGAAGGTGATTTTATCAATAATATAATATGTATATATAAAAAATTGGCGAATCTTTGATTTTATTATATAATGTTGTAAAATATTGGCGAATCTTTTACTAAGTTATAAGATATTGTAAAAACTTGGCGAATCTTTCACTAAGTCCTAAGATATTGTAAAATCTTAGCGAATATTTAACTTCATTATAAAAAATTGTAAAAACTGGCAAATCTTTCACTGATTTATAAAATATTGTAAAAATAGAGGAACAACAACATTAGTTAAATAACATGAATTACATCATCAACAACAAAACATGTAGACTCATGAGTCGCAACTGAGTATCTTGAGACCCAAACAACTTTGAATTTTCTCCCTATGTCCCATTGGCCCTTTTTCCTTTTCTGTGAATGCACTGTGTCACCTTGCAAGGAAAAATATTCAACATTTGAACTACCAATTTCAAATGGAAATGCATTTGTCTCACTTTGATCACTTGAGGAATGTATTCTACCATTGATTGTCTGGGTTGCAGATGCATTCTCAAAAGTGTTGATATCTCTCTCACCGATACCTTGCTCAAGAGAGCTTGAAGCATGAATAGGATGTGGATTATTGGATTAAGGCTTTTGAAAATACGATATTACATCCTTTTGTTTTGATGTTTTATTTTCCTTTCCACAATCCATGTTTGACAAAATTGACATCTTACTTAATATTCCAAAATCGAAATTCCAAATCGATATAAAAACCAGAAGTGAAGCCTACATGAGAAAAATGATATAAAATTAGTACAATGGCACATTATCAATTTATATTGACCCAACGTACAATGAGTGTTTACATTGACTCTTTCAATGACTTTTAATTGAATCTTTCATTGACTCTTTCCTCGAAGGAGGTATAACACTAATACAACTGGAAGGTGTCAATGAAACACAACTGCACTAACTAGATTTAAGGCAAGTGGCGACTCCACTTGTTATCTCGTCCCTTAATGGTCCAGCGGACATGTGGGGACCTGAATCTTGACAAACCGATAAACTAATAGAATCAGAAAATATGCTCGATCTTGGCCTCCACTGGCTAATTGAAGTCATTATTGTGTTCAAATCATGCAAATCACTTCAATGTGAGACGCATTTCATAATGAAAAGTTTTATATTGAAAAAAAAAGTATAACTTTGTGTAGACCTCAAGTCTTTCTATTATCACTTTCCTATGCATTTTACATGACATTTACCTCAAAGTGAAATTGACATTGGTAAATGAATCTAATCTTGAAACCCAAAGAGAATAGGTATTGCAACATATTGGATAAACAAATCAAGATCAAAATAGTTTATAAGCAAAGAAAGCCAAATCAATATCAATATAGTTTACAAGCAAGGAAAGCCTAGATTATGACATGTCTATGGTGGTAAGAAGATCACAAGTAAAGAAAGCCAATGAAAGGGAACATTTTATAAGCAATGAAAGACATTATCAGTTTAAGTACAAATCAACAAGCTCAAAATAAAACATTTTTGTTTGAAAAAAAGATGGAGGTCTCTACATATGAGAAGAAGATTGATATACCATATATGATCCACATTATTCTTTTGGCAAACAATCCACAAAATTCAAACACGCATGACATACATCATGCTGCAAAATCCCAACATTCATGACATACACATATGTAGACTTTGTTCTATGTAACATAAAGGATCATTGCCCTAGATGATGACAAATGTCTCCTATGGTGTGTACTGAATAGGTATATAATGCTCCATTTTTAACACAATTTCTATAATTTCTTATTCACCAACTTGAAATAACAAGCATTCACATCACATAAACGAAGAAATGAATAATATATCAATGAATTCTAAGCCCAAGTTGTACAAATTTCAAATGATCCTTTGTATATTTAGCCAAATTTCCTAGCTTTTGAAAGATCCACTAAATGAATCTATGTATTTAGCATAGCATATCCTTTTCAATAAGGAAACTGAGATGCTCTATCTTCATCAAAACACATTAGATAGAACACTTATCCTTCATATTTTCTCTGTTATACAAAGCTAACAATGTATAGAAATTAGAGTAACAATGTCAAGCATAATATCAATCACTATACCTAACATAGATTCTATACGTATAATCCCTTCAGCATCTGCGCATACAATTCTCATGTTTATAGATTCCCATTGATTATCTGGATTGTGATTACTAAACTCAAATTCAATTCCGTATAAAATAAATATTTACACAGATGACTTACTCTTCCATCAGATTAAAACAAGCTAATAGATTATATTTTCACTATTATTCAACTCAAAGACTTCATATAGAAAATCACTATGTTTCTTATTTAATTTTCTGAGCCTGTCATACAATGTAGAGATCTATTTTACAAGGACTATGAGCTCATTCAACAACTTTATCTCATAGAGATCTATTTATAGTTTCAACACACAACTCAAGCCAAGGAAGTGATGACATATCACTTCCTCTTCCATATCATTGATGGTGCTCACTACCTATATATGATTGTAAATGACGTTCCAAAATATGACCTTGACTCCTAATACATGTTTAGACTATAAAGTTCCAATACAATGTTCGTAAGGTCTAAGAAACTAGAAACAAGTGCCCACTTCCATCCAGGTTCAATGGCAATAGAGAAGGTATTTCATAGTTTCTGACAAAATAGAGAGCAAATTCTCACCAAAATAGATTGAAATTAATTAGCTCACTTTCACCTTAAGTAGAAATGAAAAATAGACTTGAATTACTTTACTTTCACCCACAACACTACAAGGTTAAAAAATGTAACTTAATGTTTATATTCCTCTATCTGTATCATTTCTTGTTTGATAATTACACCGAAGGTGTTATTAAGGGGACGACCTCCTCCGACTTTCGTCGTCCGTGGATGGCCTATGAGGAGCCACCCCCTATCCATCACATTTATGTGTTCGCTGCCTATAACTTATTATCTCGTGTTTGGTGATGGTGGTGGTGAGAAGATAACATCAATGGGTTATGGTTTGTAGCAGTAATATTCATGTCCCAGTCCCAGTCCAATCGCCTAGTGGCCGCGCCATGGAAAGTCTTCCTTACGCTCTCTAGACTCTAACGTTCCAACAGACATGGCTGGATTTCCTAGTTCCCACCTCTCACAAACCTAGTTAATTTCCCCTCATTGTTCCTACGACGAAGGTTCATCCCATACCACACACAATTCCACCACGCAATGCTGCTAAGCTGATTCGACCATCAAACCTCTTTATCTTAATACCGACAACAATCAATTGACTCACAACATCCATCTTTATTGTTTTTGTTTGTCTGTTCAGTTTGTGTCTTTGTGGATATTTCGATGTCCATTTGGATTGATTGATGATAGTTTATGGCACCAGTAAACCCATATACATGTATGTATATGGATGGGGGATTTTAAATCATGTTGAGAAGAAGGGACTCTGTTAAATAATGTTTAGGAGTAGAGGCTCTGTCACATCCCGCCATTACAGATTACCCCTGCATATTATCACTTCAAAGGACTATAGTAAGAGGAATTTTTCGGAGGCTGCTTTATTCCTAGAGGTACAGTAAACAATTTATGGAATGATTTGACAATTGTATTGTTAAGATTTCCATTTGTTCACAATTTATGGAATGATTCCACAATTTTATGGGTAAGCTTTCCATCTGTTAAAGACTAAGGGGATTTTATCGCTGACCCCCATTTTAAAATGGCTTTTCTTGTGTTCTTTTTCCAGGTGGAATATTGGGGTTAAACTTATTTAGAGAATTCCCAGGCTCATTCAAACTGTTTATGAGTAAAATCATCAATAAGTTAAAATGTGGGTGCCTAATAAGCACGGTGTTATGATCGAAGCTGGAAAATCCCCAGCTCAAAATACAAATTTGAAGTTTTTCATGGTGTATTATGTTATTTGGTACAAGCTATGTGTCGTGCATTTCTCTGATTGTTTGTACTTCCGACCTAGAAGCCATGCCTTTTATTTTACTGATCGAAATAAAGAACTGCGAACAACCTTGAAAGTGGGGTTTTTCATCTCCAGATCTGATCATCTAACCACAGATAAATAGTCCTCAATGATAGGGTTCAAACCATAATTCTTTAGGAACACATCTTTACCATTCACATAATCCTTGAATTCAACCAAATGAAATGTTATAGCAAAATTACAATGCATATATTAAGCACTGATTATTGTTTTCGACTGAGTACAAAACTCAATGAATTATCTTTTATGTTAATGATAAATTATCAGGGTACTATTCTTGAAAAAATTGTGTATCTGCAATTGATTGGAGGCAAACTGAATAGTGGACTGGCATTGTAGTTTGGTTGGATTAGCAAGCCCAGTTGGTTTAATGTCAAGGTCAATCATATTTATTCACCAGTTTTAGATCAGGTCATTCAAAGTTATGTATGTCTAGATTATACATTTAATTCCATGCAATGAGCCTCCTTTTCACTGAGAAATAGTTAACATATAGAATGGTGTGTATCTGCAATTGATTGGAGGCAAACTGAATAGTGGACTGGAATTGTAGTTTGCTTAGATTAGCAGGTCCAATTGGCTTAATGTCAAGGTCAACCATATTTATTCGCCAGTTTTGGATCAGGCCAATTAGAGTTCTATATCTCTAGATTGTACATTTAAGTCCATGTAATGAGCCTCCTTTTCAATGAGAAATAGTTAACATATAGAATGGTTAGTGATCTCCTTGAATGCCCGTGAATTGTGTCATTTCAATTTACCTGATTGGTCTGTGTTCTTGTTACCATTTAATTTCAACCTGATCAAAGTTGTATGATCTTAAGGAAAGAAATGCAAGTGTTTTTAAGTTTGCAAAAAGTTGTAAGTGGTTGGTTTGTCAATAGAAACCACAAAAGTAGGACTGTAAGGCTATGTTTTTGGGTACATAATGGAGAGTCTTCAGAGATACCACATAGAGATCTATATGGAATGAATAATCTAATAAATATACTTTGCAGTTTGAGGATAGTATTTATACACAGGCTGCAAGTCAGGTATGTTGCTCCTCACATTTCTATTGTTCTGACAGTTATCTTTCTTCCGAGAATGGTCCATTTTATCATTTTTTGTTATCTTGAGATGGTAATTGGTGAACTATTTTCTTTATTTTGAACCAAGTGCATCTTTAATAAATTTATTGTCTACAAGTATTACCATATAGTTATATCTCCATTCACAATTCACATAAGGAAGGCTGCCACTACCATTTGAATACATATTGACATTTTACTTTGGTATATATATATCAATTCCTTTGTTCCAATGATGGATTTCTTTTTGGAGGATGTCAATGTTCTGTCAATGTTTCCTATAAAGACTATCTACAAAGAATCGGCCTTCAAGTTCAACCGTGTTAACCAAGTCAAGGACCTCTAGAGTGCTCACAAACTAGACAAACCTATACAATACAAAGCATTGTCAAGAGACTTGATGAGAAATGCATCATAAAGCTCTGATGTGAATGAACCCAGTCCTCTGATTTGGAATTCAGGGCACATGTACAACACTCTGATTTGCATCCTTCTTGTAACAACAGTTTGGGTATTGAAGAATCCTAAAAACCCTCAATCATATATGTGTACAACAATGTTATTGAATCTTGGCAGTCTGTGACTTCAAAAAAAAATTATGGGTAGTATATATAATCTCAGTAAGTAACCTACAGCAAGCTACAAGAATTTTGGATAGTGTTTTAGTTGGAAATAATATTAAAAAAACCCTCTTATAACCCAGAGCAATGGTGAAATGATATCAACAACAGTAAGTAAGAGGTCATACCCAACAGCAAGATGGTCTTTCTATGGTTGAATGCTTCATATGGTGAGCTCCTATACATAGTCCAACAATTGAATTGGTACACATTGATTAATAGCTTCCCTATTATGGTCCAACCCTTGCTCTAAAGACCATGTAAGGGTCAGCTCTTATCCATAGACCCTTGGGTAAATAGCCATGATGTATGTTGGTTTTCTAGAAGAGACACCTAGGTATGGCATATCTCTAGTTACTCATTACAACCAACAGTTCTGGGTTCTTTTGCAACTTGACCACATTTTTTCCAAGACAACTAAGTTATCCTAAGAACCCAACAATCTTGTCCATTGCACCTGAAAATAATCATATCTTTCTCTTCAAAGATAATCTCAACCTACTCTTCACAATTTTTACTTTATACAACATTTTCTAGCTAGTCTTCTTGAATATAATCAGATTTTATGCTTGGCTTTAACCTTTTACCTATCCAAGTATTTGATGCCTAATGTTGGAAAGGACAATTAGAACCCAAATACACAAAAGCATCGAGTTGGACAGACCCAACATTATAAATATATAAATGCTTCAACTAGACCCCAAAAATACCTCTTCTGACCAAAACATAAAAATATTTATAGGGTTATTGTGATAAAAACAAGTTTACAGTTTAAAAATGTTAAAACTGAATTTAGCTAAAAGACCATGTGCACCTAGACATTTCAATCCAATACCCACGTTCTTGGGTTTAATATGTTTTAGGTACCTAAAAAAATTCTCTAACAATTTTCAAAGAAATTAAAAAATACCTTTGGAGACATTTGCCCCACTCTTATGCCTACACTACAGCACAACATCTACCAATTGTGCAAATTATTGCTGCAAAATCTCAAGATATATATTGCTCTGGTCTTGTTGATAGTTCTAAACCCCACAAGCCTTGCACCTTACACAACACAAAATCATGATTGTTGCTCTATTGTTCTTGTTGTATACAAGGGTCTACAATAACCATGTTTTTTGTTCTTCTCTCAACATTTGTTTCTCAGGGTTCCACAAATTCTTCTGAAGTCTAGCAGTTTGAAAATCTTCTTCATTTCTCAAGCTCACATCTCATTGGGTGTCATATTGATGCCCTAAACATCTTTTTTTTCAGGTAGTTCTGTTCTTTCCTGCTCTATTCAACTACAGCAAACTGCGCAACTTCAATCCTGTTAGTGTTTGCAAAAACCTTCTTCAGGGCATGTACCTATTATTAACCTGCTAGACGATTTCTACTCATGATGGAAATTGGATAATGTGGTGGACATTTTGTCATGCCAGGTTACTTGTCACAAACCTACTCATGTTTTTCTATGTTGGGTTCCCTATCTGTTATGATCCTAGTCTGCTAACAATATGACTCATCTCCTCTCATGGTTCATCTAGGAGCCTATTATTCTATCAATGCCCTTCACATTTGTGAGTCTTGGTATGTCTGTAAAATATCCTTCAATATTTGACCTTCAACGTCATCTCTCGTCTCTCCTAACTGTCGGTTCTCTCACATCATATTTGGAAGTGCTTTAGCCAAAGAAGACACGACCAATACTACTGCATATATCTGGTAGGATTTTTGTTGTGTAGAACCCTCCAAATTGAAACATTTTTCCATTCATATCTTGAGCCAAGGATCAAGTGATTCCGCATGCGAAAGGAGTTGGGGAAACTTTAACCATATACAGTCCAATAAAAGAAACATGTTATTCTTTGGATATTTGAGATATGTTGTTTATGCTCATAGTAATTTGCACTTGGCTTTAAGCAGTATGGCCAGAGATTCAATGAATTCATCTCCTCCATGGTTCAAGCTTGTTCCAACCATAGCAGAAAATTATGATGATCTTGGCAATGGTCACAATAATGAATCTAATATTACTAGTGATGAATATGATCATGATGATTATCGTTCCTTTACTACCCCATGTACTCTTGATAATTTCAAGCTTTATGATGTGACAAGTAGGCCACATGAATACCAAGAGTAAAACTCTGTTCCTGATTTGATCTTTTTGAAAACTAAAACACTAAAAGAAGGGAATGGCTAATAAAATAAACCAGCATAGATCCATCTTAACTTTGTGTCTACCAAGCCTCCAAAGTGATCAAACCCCTTGAGATACAAGCATTTTTTAGATTACAAAGAATTTGATCCCTTTTAGTGCTTGATAGATATGGAGTTAAGATGGATCTATGTTGGTTGTCCTTGAAATTGATTTAACAAAATGATCAAACTTGTATAATTTAGAAGGAAAAGAAAGATACCAAACTTTCAAACGAAGGCTAACACTGGGATGTCACAATGACCTATTTGGATAAAACATTAAACAAACTTCAGACGCACAATGGTCTGTTTCAGATCAAAAATTCAAGCAAGCTCTAGATGTCATTCCTAAAGTCTTGGTGGTACTTGTACAATCAAAATGAATTCTCTGCTAATTATTAGGAAATGGAGTCAGCACATTTAGTGTAAGCACTGAAGTAATGAGAAGAGCATCATCAGGAGATTGTCGCTACTCGCTATTGATTGAGACACTAACCTAAACTCGAAATCCCTAGATAGAATTAGTTGCATGTACACAACAACAACAATAGCAAGTGTCAACTCAGAACCCACCTGTTGTTGGTTATAAAAAAATCAGAGCATGACAAAACCATGAAGTTGATTCAAAATTTTAGGATCACAATATTAGATTCCTAAACAGAAAATGTTTTACGAAGATCGACTCTTGAATGTAGTCTACGCCTATCTCTAAATCTGATTTTCACCATCTGAAATGACTTTACGAAATTCTTGCCAACTGCATTGAGGAAAACCGGTCACTCTAAATCAATGATGATGAGACCCCTGTAAGCAAATTGAATTTAAAAAATACATAAATAAAGGCAATATTCTACTTCTCAATTTAATGAAAGGACCTTAAAAACAAGAAGTTAGTAAAACCTACAAAACAACAAAATCTAGTCATAATGTGAAACTCTCCAAAGGTCTCTAGTATAGTAAATAATAATATTCCTCAACAAATCAGAACTACAGTAACAGAAGCTCACTTAATGGGAGCAACATTGGATCTGACCATTATCTTGTAGGTGTACATGCATGGGATAATGATGCCAAACAAATTAAGGTTTCTGGTTGGCTACAAACAACTAATGGTCCTCTAAGTGTTATGGAATTCCTAAGCTAAGTCTAACTATATATTCATTTTTTTTTACAAAAGAACTGAACATAGAGGATATAAATGTTTATATTAGAATGAATGACATGTCATATCATAAGTTTAGACCATGTTGAAGGATTATGTTATGGGAATGTTAATTTCCCTAGTGAAACTCTGCAATGCTGCAACAACTTTCCAAACTGATAGAATTTATTTCCATACATCTTACATCAAAACCTAGTATAAATAGCTAAAGATGGAGGCTGGGAAGTTGAATATAAAGAAATATTTAAACATTCAAAGACAACTAAAATTGATTCATTCACTTAGAATTGACTCAAATCTTGGATCTCTTACACAAGTTTCCCAAAACAATAGCGACTTTGCCACCTTCCCTTCTTTCTTAAACACAAGTATTTAAATTAACCAATATGATGGAAACCTCTACTGGTATAAAGCTGGATGCATTCAACACATTGAATCTCACAAAATCCCAGCGTCCTATGCAAATACTGTACATGCCTTTTTCTTCTCAGAAATACCAGCTACTAAATTTTGAATTGTTTCCTGCTTGTAAGTTCGACTAACTAAACTTGAGGAAATATGATCACCTAATCTCATAATGCCACAAAACAACAACCAAACTTGATCCTTTAACTACTTGCAAATGTTTTCTTTTGTTTGGATGATGTTTGATACCAATTCAAATGCGCACAAAAGAAATACATCTCAGTGCAAAGACACCAGGTTTGTTTTCGGCTATAAAAGAACTTTTACTTGCAATTGTAAGACCACTTGACATGGTAGCTTCTTTTGTAATCAGGTTAATTCCACGAACCCAGACTTCTGCATTTGGCATCATTTCTTGCTTCAAATTGAACTTCTCTTTTCTTCATAGGGACTATTCTAAATATCCCTTGTATATTGGCATCACGTTTCCCACAATTTCTTTGGAATGTAGGACTTAGTCCCAACACGACTTCCTTAATGTAAACATTTCTTCTTTGTGACTTCCCCTATGCACACCAGATTTAAGCATTCAAACCATCTTCATATGTGGAGCACCTTTACCCTGCTTTGTATGTTTGTAGAGCCACCAGCAAGAACCAACTTCCTTGCAAGATGGTCCAATATAACACCCGTTGTAATTTTTGATAAACTATTTATCCTGGCAAGTAACAATGTTGTTTCACCTTTCCAGTTTACAAGACTACAGTCAGCTCCGCCTAGAAGCAGAGCTTTGCAAGCATCTGCTAAACATGGGGATGGTTAAGCAGAACTATTAACATAGAAAACTTCATAAAGGATCAGAATGCACTGACATGTTCAAGAAAAGCAGAAGCTAGTCCTTGTTTCCCAAAGTATCCTGCATTTCAAAATATGTTTTCATAAATTAGGTACAAGGAGATAAAGACCCTGTTTGAAAGCGAGACCAATAGTTAGATATTGAGAATGGTGATAGGATTCAAGACCTTTTAGACACTACACCAGCCTAAGAAGTTTGGAAGGAAGATTCCCTACAGTTTTACTTCAGAATGTTCGAAGAATCGTGAGCCGTTATGAGAAATACGCATATGGTGAACACTAAATTTTTGGTGAATAAATACTAAATAGTAAGAACAATAAGCTAGGGAACTCGGATATCATGGCATATGACCCTAACAGAATTTTAAGATTGGAAATTTTAGAAAAGCAAAGCCAAGATAGAACAATAAGTTACTTGCATCTTCACATGAGTGGTTTTAAAACTTTAGTCTTCAGTGCTCGCAAATATAATGGAAGCGAGCCTGTAAGACAAGAAGAAATGAAAAATTTTACTAAATGTCTTCAAGAGATCATAATGGGTTCATAAAACGAAGGAAATACATAACAATTTAATATAGAGGTACAAAAGTAAAGACGAAACCCAGTGGTATCAGAAGAATTGGAAGTTACATCATATTTGGAATGGCCACATAATTCATGGGTTTTTAGGATCTGCATAGCTTGAGAAACTCAAACAAGTTTCTGACATGGTGTATATTTCAAATTTCAACTAATAATCTGCATAGCTCAGGCATCACACCACATGACTAGCATGAATATTTTAAGTTTCAATTTTCAAAAACTAGGAAGGAACAAGGGGTGAGGCAGAAGTCAACTACTAGATCATTCAGCCATTTAATTTGATATCTAGATTATAAATTCCCTACCTGATTTAACTAAATTTTTGGACAAATATTCAATGGTTAAAAGATGCAGAGAAAAGACCCAAACACAGACACTAAGCCATATGATCCATGCAGCATTTGAGTTCAAAACTTTGAAGAGTACACCTAAGTTGGACTCAGCTCACCAAGCTCAGACTCTTTTGCTAAAGTTCCACTCAGAAACGATTAGCCTTGGTCTGACATGACATACCTAGTAGTAATTGCTAAGTATGCAGCAGATTTGTGAGACTCGACGTCAAAACTTAGGAGGAGTGCTCTGGGCAATTCTTAATCCAAGATCCAAAGATGGTTTTCCTCAGTTTTACATTTTTATACTGCATTTTACTCTCTAAGGGAAATTTTCTGTCTGTTGAAGGGTTTTAACTGTCATTGGACAAAATATTTGGAGAGTTCTTGAGGATATTTTGAGATTTGGACTCCAAATTACTTAGCCATACACAGTTCAAATCTTGAAACTAGAAAATGTAAAAAATCAAACCATAGTGAACATATTCGGTACTCTAAAAACTAACCTAAAAAGCATAGATAATTAAAGCTTAAAACACCAATCAAGTATGTAGGAATCTAGTCAGTTTCAGATTACCTAGATGACTAAAAGTATATGTATGACCCATCATATCTCTCACTGCATACCACCGGTATGACCAATAAAAGTATCTGTATGACCCATCATACTTCTCATTGCATACTACCAGCGCAGAGAAACCTGTCAGAGTCATTCCATATATATATGTGTGTGTGTGTGTGTAGGAAGCCAGTCAGTTTCAAATGCCATTATTCTTTCTTTAGCCAGATGACTAACTAAAGGTTGCTCTGCCCAATTTTGAACATGCAAACCCTGGAAGATGAAGTTTCCCGAGCTTCCATATTAATTCGAATGTGAATGAAAAGTAACACACAATTTACAAACATGTCTAAAGATTTGGCATCATACACTAGGAAGCAAAAAGACCAAAAAACTCAAAATTTGCATAATGCAATGAAACTAATGACTATTTACCTATAAAACACCACAACCAGAATATATAATAGTAAAGGAAATAGTATTCTCCAAATCTTGACAACAAACACATAGTGTGAATGATGGATATAAAATCATGCATCAAGATTCAAGATTAAACATCACAAATATTAACAATTGTTAAAGATTTAAACCCTTGGTATCTTTCCTCAGAAAAAAAGAGAAAAAGGAGGGTATTTTCTACTTTACAGTCTTGCCACATTAATCATAATGGAAAAAAAACATTTGTACGACCCATCATACTTCTCACTGCACACTACCAATGTAGAGAAACCTGTCAAAGTCATTCCATTTTTTTATGTAGGAAGCTAGTCAGTCTTAGATGCCATTATTCCTTATCTAGCCAGATGACTATCTAAAGGTTTGTTCTACCCAATTTTGAGCATGAGCATGCAAACCCTGGAAGATGAAGTGACCCAAACTTCCATATCAATTGATTGTGAATGAAAAGTAACATATAATTTACAAATAGACGAAAATATCCAGCATTGGAGGTACACTAGGAAACAAAAAGAACAAGAACCTCAGAAGACATGCATAATGCAATCAATCTACTGGGATTATTTATCTAAAAAACACCACAACTTGAATATATAACAGGAAAGTCAATGGTATTGTCCAAATCCTGACAACAAACATATAGAGTTAAATGATGGATATAAAATCATGCACCAAGATTAAACATCACAAATATCAACAACTATGAAAATTAAACTCTTGGTGTCTTTCCTCAGCCAAAGCAAAACACAAAAAAAAAGAATAAAAAAGGGTATTCTCCACTTTACACAGTCTTGCCACATTAATGTGGCAAGACTGTATAAAAAACATTTGTACGACCCATCATACCACCTGCACAATACCAACGCAGAGAAGCCTGTCAGAGTCATTCCATCTATTTATGTAGAAAGCCAATCAGTCTCAGATGCCATTATTCCTTCTTTAGCCAAATGACTAACTCAAGGTTGCTCTGGGCAATTTTGAACAAAAAAACCCTGGAAGATGAAGTTGCCCAAACTTCCATATCAATTCGACTATGAAATAAAGTAACACAATTTACAAACAAGTCAAAAGATTCAGCATTAGAGGTACACTAAAAAGAAAAAAGACCAAAAAACTCAGAAGATATGCATAATGAAATCAATCTAATGAGGCTATTAATCTAGAAAATGACACAGCTATAATATATAACAGGAAAGCCAATAGTATTGTCCAAATCCTAACAATAAACACATATAAGTTAATAATGGATATAAAACCATGCATCAAGATTAAACATCACAAATATTATAGCAAAGGTAAGGACTGTGAAATATTAACCTCTTTCCTCAGCCAAAGCAAAAATAAAAGAGAATAAAAAGTATTATCCACTTTAAGCAGTCTTGCCACATTAATCCTAAAGGCAAAAAATACCTATGTATGACCCATCATACTTCTTACTGCACACTGCCAATGCAGAGAAACCTGTCAAAGTCACTCAATCTATTTATGTCAGCATCCAGTTTGTCTCAGAGACTATTATATTTTTGTTAGCCAGATGAGTAACTCAAGGTTTCTCTACCCAATTTTGAGCATTGCAAACCCTGGAAGATGAAGCTAACCAAACTTCCATATCAATTCGAATGTGGATGAAAAGTAACATAAAATTTACAAACAGATCAAACAATAATGGAATATAGACAGGAGATTTCACAAAAATGTACACTCAGAAGCAAAATACAAAGAAATGCAGAGAGGGAAGTGAAAACCCTTGTTCAATTTTCCAATTTAATCCCTCACAATTTAGGCATAGTTGGCATTTGTATTTTGGGGAATTCTGACTTGTATTAGATTTTTAATATGCGGTATTCATCAGAATTCTCCAATTCATCTTCAACTTCAAGCCAACTGTTGTTAAATTTTAACTGTGTGCTTCCTATACATAATAGGATTATGAGTGTGTGCTTCCTAGGTTGTCGATTTTGAGTGGTCCATCTACCTTTTTTCTTGTGAATTGATAAGAATGTAAGAAAATTACACTTTCCTTTCGGTTGGCATCACTGGAAATTTATCCTGATTGGTCTAGCCCCATAGCTAATATTGTGTCTCTATGTATGTTTCCTCTTCTGTCCCTTAACAGCATGAGCATGCCATAATGATACTACATTGGAAAAATTATAAATTTGGTCGAGCTATAAGGGAACAAGGGTCTGAGTTTTAAGGAGAGATTGGAAGACCCAACCAAATTCCAATCGACTTGAAAGTCCACCCAAATTTCAAAGGATGAAACAAGGGACCGTAGAGTATGAGACACGTAAACCTCCAATATAGGAGAACTACAAAAAATATCAAAAAATTAAAACATTTTATTATCAATGAATCATAAATAACCATAGTTCTACTTCAAATTTGAAACACGAGTATGCAAATCCATACATCATACAATGATACATCCATATTGTATGCATAACAATCAGACATGATATAAATGTTTCAAACAATAGAAGTTTATATTAACTGCCTTTGATACATATATGAATAGAAACCATACATGATACAAAAATTAAAATGAAAAAAAAATGACTAAGCCAGACTTATTTGCCATAGCATGTGCATAATTTTCTTCTTCCATGTGCAGCAAGAGTTCTTCAACATCTTCAAGCATGCCTTGCCATCTCTTGAATAAAAAATGGAATTTTAGGGATTCAAAAGCAAATGGGAAAATTTAAAAACACTAGTGTGTCCCTCCATATAAAAGAAAAAAAAGGAATAAAAAAGTTTCTTTGAATGTTTTAATTTAAAATCAGCTCCACTAATGTTTCCCCAACCCCAAAACATTTCCGAGACACTTGTGAGTCAATTCCTTGTCCCCATTAGATAGGGGACACAGGGGACACATCCCCATAGAATGCTAGCAAAATATTATCTACAAATTCACTATTGAATGTTTCTAGGATTAGCTAACACTTTTCATAGTTTAGATATACTACAAACAAATTGGTATCATGCAATCCTCGCATAGGATACTACTGGCTCCTCAGCAAAAATTTTCCTCAATCCCTTCCAAAGAACTTTATAACATGGAGCAAAGGAAAAATATTTTTTATTTGAAATGAGTAAAACTAGATTGAGATTAGCCTTTAGCTTAAAATGGCAACACAGTAATTGTCATTTATAGTTAGATTTACAATGACTTGTAAGCCAGATTGAATGGAAATAGACAATCCTTGCAATTGGATCACTCACTGTCACATCAACTAGTTAATGTGATTTCCTAAACCCATTAGAACTTCAAACACTTGCATTGCACACATAAGGGCATGCCCACTTTTAATCTCAAAATTGAAAGAGGGCAGATAAACCTGTTACTCCCTTTATCATTAATTTATACTAAAAACTCGTAGGTATTAATCTTGCTCAATCTGTTCAAGCTTTCATAGATAACACCACAAAATTTTAAAATGTTGCTTGCCAGGGCCAACAATACCAAGATAAATTTCGAAGGCCATGGAAATTGTTACCTTAAGTCAGGAATGTGAAAGAAATGGAGAACAAATAAGGAAAACTCAGATGTAATGTAGCCAATAATTATTCATCGAGGGAGTCAAAATAAACTGCATCCCGCTTCATAATGTTGGAAGCAAAGGCCCTGCAAAACACGTTTCTATGGGAATCTGTAAGGTCTCCTTAATAGCTTTGACATTTTGTCCAAGTAATTTAAACAACTCGCTAAAATTTGGTAAAGCCACAACACAGTAAAGCCGCAGCCACTTAATTTCAACTTTCTTCAAGAAATATACTAAATTGTTAAAAGGCATTGTAGTCTCCATATTTTACTGCTAAAAGAACTAGTAAAATTCATGAAAAATTCCTGAAATATTTTTCTTGAAAAGTTATATGCTTCTCATGATTTGAGAAATCCAAACCTAAATGACTAACTAGAATTCTTTTACCAAAATCACCAAAAAAATAATGGTCTCTAAAGAAGAGGTTATTTGGGAGTCTGCAAAATTCCACCAATACACTGATTTTTCTCTACTACAGTAAGTAAACTTTAGCCACTTTCAATTGCCAAAAAATGTCCACAGTAGTCAAAAGGGCCCCACCTGTGAGCCTGGTGGAACTGAATCAGTCATCAATGAAACTCCATCCATAACCCTCCTAGAGGAGTGCGTTCATTTCGGTTTGTTCCCGATTTTCCCCAAATATGCACCATTTATTAACTAAAAAATACATTGAATAACAAATAGGGGAAAAAATCCCAAATTCCTCATTTCATGGAGGTCAAGATCACTAAAATTACTCATGGAAGCATATAAAAATGACCAAATCAAGGATTCCAGGGGCTATTCAGTCAAATAAAATGCCACGAGGGTAATTCAACCTTGAGCATCATCATTAACCAAAATGGAGAGCAATTCAAACCTGGGCATGCTCCATTGACCAAAATCGAGGTCGATTCAACCATGGACATCCTCCATTGACAAAAATGGAGGGCGATTCAACCATCAACATCCTCCATTACTGAAATTCCGGGGAGATGGAAGCATTTACCACAATTTTTACCCTAAATCTGTGGGCAAAGTGGGTATTTTGGATATCTGTGAGCGGGCGAAGTGGGTATTTTGGGATATATTTGAGCGGGCGATTGTATCTTTAGCTATTATTTTTTTAATAAATGTTGGGCTAATTTAATAAAAAATTTAGTTTACTAATTCGCCCACCTATTTTTGGAAAACTATTTAATTTCACCTTTGGGCTAATTTTTGCCCTTAAAATTATCCCTTGTCTTATCCACCAACCAATTAAATTCTCCAGGAGTTAGTTGGGTAGCTATTGCCTTGGATCTTGGGAGGCATGGGAAGCCGTCAAAGCTGGTAGGGATGTCAGCCTTGACCACACACATGCCCAAAGGGGGAGATCTCATTCAATTTCCCCCACGTGGAGCAGACAACCCCATTCAACACTCACGCAGGTGTGGATTTTCCTCATGAAGGCAGTCGCAATTGCTCACGCATAGGCATTCCTCACTCACATTGATTGTTTTTCTCCTCAGTCCTCCAACCTCTATTACCTCCTTCTCGATTTCACAGTTTTTTCCATTCTCCCATGGCTGGGGAATCGTTTTGGTAATGCACAATGAATTGGGAAGGAGACCACAATTTTTGAGTGGGTGCTGAGCCATTTACACCCACGTGAAGCCATTGCTCAGTTGGTGAAATCGATTTTTGTCCAGGGGCTCTTTTCCTCAGTTGATGGTTCTGATTTTGGCCTTCGTGATGTTTTCCTTCAATCCCATAACTGTAGTTGTTGTGTATACAACTTTTGTTTGGTCTCTAAACTGGTTTGGGAGTGGAAATGGGGTCTGAACTAGCTTGATAAACCTAGTGTGAGAGGTAACCTCCCAGACAGATCTAGGGGGCTGGTTTTCTTCTTTTCACACCCTGAATAGAACTGGAGGGGAAGGAATAACCTGAGGGACTGTTTAGTAGAGAAAGGAATGCTTCCTTGTGTTGGGTGTGTAGATGTTTTAGAAGCCAGGATAGATCTGGTGCACGTGTCCATAGCTATGTGGCTGAGCTCACTAGCTTAGCAGTCAACCTTTCCAGCTCCTTTGAGGCCTAATAAACCCAACTATGTTGGCTTGGCTGAGTTTTTGTTGTATCCTTGGCTATGTGGGAGTATGCTAGTGTTCCCTTATTCCCTGCGGGAACCATGTCCATCCTGGGGGATAGTGTTGCTAAGAGATTAATGAGCACACTGGCCTATGGTTGGGTGGAACGTTGCAGCGACATAGGTGGTTGTGGGACGAGCTTCTTTTCAAGATAAGTCTCTCTTGTGCTTAACCTCTCCAACTGCATTTGTTTAATGAATTATGATGAACATGTTGAATGCTTAAATGTGTTGAATGGAATGTATTTCGCTTTCGCTGTATGTTAATGATTTATGCATCTGTGTATGTATTTTCTATTTCATTGCATGTTTAATTTACATTATGGAGCTTAGATTTCCCATATTAGCAGCACTATGGTCGTGTTCTCTCTCTGGTGGACGGGAGGGGACATGACAGTGTGGTATCAGAGCTCATGTTGCAGCTTTAGGCCTCAAAGGGGCCATGAGAAATCCACCTCTGTGTTCAGCAGAAAAGCACCAGATAGGAGAAATTTTGAAAAATTTCTCTAAGTATGAAAAATAGCCTATCGGTCCAGTTAGCTGAAGTCGGGCCGACACATCGGCTGGGTTGGCTGAAGGAGAGCCGACAATGTCGGTTGAGCTAGCCGTAGCAGAGCTGATATGTCGGCATGAAAGGCAGGTTTTTTTCGACGTAGTTGAAGCTTCGTTTGGAAGCAATCTTGAAACCTTTGCCAACGCAACGAAGAGTTCTGCAAGATTCTACTGATCGGATGCAAACCTAGAAGGTTGTCGTCGAAAGAAAGTGTGGGATTTCTCCGACGCGGTGGTAGTTTAGAGAAATATGGAGTCGATGAGCAGCAGTGAAAAGGGGAAAATCGAGTCGATGGTTTCGGCAGAAAAAGCTGAAAAATTTGTCGACGTGGAGGAAGGAAAGAAAATTTTTTCTAAGTATGGAAATTCAGAAGAAAGGATGAAGGTTTTCCGATGCGTGGCAGCGGATGAAAGTTGAAAACTTTTTCGACGCAACAGATGAAAGTTGAAAACTTTTTCGATGCAGCGAATTAAAGTTGATAACTTTCCCAAGGCAATGGATAGAAACTACGGAAGTTTTTCGATGCACGGCAGAACATTCAATCGGAAGAAAATTTGAAAGTTCGCCAACACGTTGGAGCAATGTTGAAAAGTTTTCCGATCAGACGAAAAAGGTGAAGTTCGCTGACGCATATCGGGTAAAATTGGGAAATTTCTCCAACATGTCGAAAGGAAAAGGAAAATGGAGCCGACAAGTCAGAAAACTTTTGGTGAGTTTGTCGACACATCGGAAGGAAAATGAAAATTTTGCTGAAACATGGATTTTTGTTAGGTTTTCAGTAAGAGATACAAGAGCCAGAAAGATGAAAAATGACAGTGGGTTATGTGCCAAATTATGCGAAAATGGAAGATTTACAAAAAAAAAATCAGATAGTCGTATCCTTGACCCCCATCGTCCCCTTGAGATAGTCGTTCTTTGTGAAAAGAAAATTATGTGTTTTGACAAAGTTGTTAATATAATAATTTTCCAAAAGTAGGTAAGTAATGTATAAATTCATTTGTATTTTATGCAACTAACCAATTTTGTTTATCAACACAGAATTATAGTCACCTTCAAGGGAAACATTCTAGATAGTGCAGTTCGGTAAAGTGAGTTGTGGTTCAGCCATGAGAACCTTCAGCATGAATGATGCACAGGATCTCAATGAACATGAGGAAGATGTTATGGGAGAAAACATACATGTGGGGAATGTTGAGATAGAGTCAAATGGGAGAATATTTTAAGAAAATCCCCCAGATTTTGTAGCAAACATGAGAATCCTAAGGGTGGAGATGCAAAGTTACAGGGAAAATAATGAAAGATTGGGTAAGGCTCAGGAGGAGCAGAATCAGCTGAATGCAGCCATGCTGAAAATTTTGACAAACATCCAGAGCTAGATGAACTCTAGGTACCAGATAGTAACACCGGAAGGTAGTAAGAGTAGTACTAGAAGAAGGAAGAGATCTCCTAGTGGGTCATCTGACTCTGAAGGATCCACTGGCGGCTCAAGTTCTTCTTCTGACAAGAATGAGACGAAGATGCGTTACTAGAACCATTCACGTGGTCAATTTAATACGGCAAGGCCGTCTACCTTTAATGGTGAGATAAAGAATGGTAAAGAAGTTGAAGCTTGGCTTCTAGGAATGAGAAAATATTTCCAAGTCCAAGACTATTCAGGAAATATGAAGGCTAGGGTAGCCATATTCAATTTGACTGGAAGAGCATCCATATGGTCGGAGCACTTCAGGCAAGTAAAAAAGATCAATTAAAGGAAGATTGTATGGAAGCAGTTCCATAAGTATTTCAAGTAGAAGTACCTCTTCGATAGGTACTATGATGAAAAGATCAAAGAATTCCATGAGCTGATATTGGGACATCAGACCATGGAAGAGTATGCAAACAAGTTCTTGGAGTTGTTGAGGAATGTCAGGTACATCAAAGATGAAAAAGTGAAAATCTATCATTTTCTGAGTGGATTTCCTCAGTCTTACAAAGACATAATTGAGATTTATGAATCTAGAACTCTTGAAGAAGTAATAAGGAAAGCTAAGTATTGCTATGATTAAAGCAAAGGAAAGCCTGATTGCCAAAAGACATGGAAGGACAAAAGAAATGAGAATTCTGACCAAAGGAAGAAAGGTTTCAAACGTTCTAACTTCAGCAATGAACAAAAGCAGCCATCCCAAGCTGAGAAGCAGCCAGCTAGAGTGGTGGGAGAAAATACCAGAGAACCACAGCAGAACATAGAACCACTCCAATGTTGGAAATGTGGAGGACCACACATGCACAGGAATTGTCCACTTGAGAATGAGAATGCAAGGCTAGGTTACAACAATCAAGAGGCAAAAACAGTGGGTCAAGTAGCAAGGTTCGTCCCTAGGATTTATGCAGCGCTGGAGGACTGCCAGGTAGATCAGTACTAGTCAATTGTGGTTGAAGTTGCAGGTAAGATTGTTGAGAAATATGTTTCTATTTTGATTTACCCTGGCTCTACTCATAGTTACATTACTCCTATAGTAGTGAAGATTTGTGTTTTTAAGAAAGTAAAGCATAGCAAATCTTGGTTTATTTACCCTGGTTCTACTATGGTTGAAGTTGCAGGTAAGATTGTTGAGAAATCTGTTTCTATTTTGATTTACCCTGGTTCTACTCATAGTTACATTACTCCTGTAGTAGTAGAGATTTGTGTTTTTAAGAAAGTAAAGCATAGCAAATCTTGGTTAGTTCATCTAGCCATTGGAACTAAGAGAAAGGTTAGTGAAGCGGTAGAGAAATCTCCATTGGTTATGAATGGATTGGTCACTTGTGTAGATCTAAATGTTCTACCACTTGGTTCCTATGATGTTCTCATTGGAATGGATTGGTTAGAAGCTCACAGGGTAAATCTTGACTGTTATAATAATAATTTTGAATGCATGGATGAAGAAGAGAACCCAAGAGTTGTAAGAGGCATTCCAAAGGTGATTTCTGTGAGGCAGATTTCAACAATGCAGTTGAAGAAATTCTATAGGAAAGGTTTCCAGTTGTATGCAGCTCATATTTTGGAGGCAACAGAGAATGAAACTCCTAGGTTGGAGGACTTTCATGTGTTGCAGGAATTTAGGGATGTGTTTCCTAATGAGATTCCAGGGCTTCCTCCAAAGAGGGGCATTTATTTCACAATTGAACTTGTGCTAGGAGCAGCACCAATGTCCAAGACACCCTACAGAATGATTACACCAGAAATGTTAGAGCTGAAGATGAAACTGCAAGAGTTGTTGGAGAAGTATATCAGGATGAGTGTGTCTCCTTAGGGAGCACCAGTTCTGTTTGTGAAGAAGAAAGATGGTACACTTAGGTTGTGTATTGATTATAGACAGCTAAACAAAGTCATGGTGAAGAATAAATACCCTTTGCCTAGGATTGATGACCTCTTTGATCAAATGAGAGGAGCAAAGGTATTTTCCAAGATTGATTTGAGGTCTGGTTACCAACATGTGAGAATCAAGGATGAATACATTCATAAGACAACCTTCAGAACAAGGTCTAGACATTATGAGTTTGTAGTGGTACCATTTGGTCTCATAAATGCAGCAGCTACATTTATATGCCTTATGAATAGTGTCTTCACCGGGTATTTGGATAAGTTTGTTCTTGTTTTCCGTGATAACATTCTTATTTATTCTAAGAATGAGGAAGAGCATGATGAACATCTAAGATTAACATTGCAATTTCTCAGGGAGCATAAGTTGTATTCAAAGCTGAGCAAGTGTGACTTCTATAGAGACAGGATTCATTATTTGAGTCACATTATCTCATATGAGGGCATATCTGTAGACCCTGAGAAGATTGAAGCCATTATGAATTGGCCTACTCCAAGAAATGTGACAGATGTAAGATATTTTATGGCACTTGCAGGATACTACAGGAGATTCATTGAAGGATTCTCCAAGGTTGCACATCCATTCACTTCTTTGCAAAAGAAGGGAATAAAGTTTGAATGGACACCAAGGTGTGAAGAAAGCTTCCGGCAGTTGAAGAATCTTCTCACAAGTGCACCAGTCTTTAAGATTGTAGACCCAGAAAAAGATTTTGTGGTGTGTACTGATGCATGCGGTCAATGGCTTGGAGGAGTCCGTATGCAAGACAACCACATGATATGTTATGAGTCAAGAAAGTTGAAGGAGCATGAGAAGAACTATGCCACTCATGATCTAGAACTTGCAGCCATAGTACATGCTCTTGATATGTGGAGGCATTACTTGATGGGAAGAATATTTGAACTAAGCACAAACCATTGTGGTCTAAAGTATTTGTTTGATCAGCCTACTCTAAATTCTAGGAAAGTGAGATGGTTGGAGTTTTTATGTGAGTTTGATTTAGAAATCAAACACATAAAAGGAAAAGAGAATAATGTACCTGATGCACTCAACAGGAAGGTACAGGAAATGCATGTGGTATCTCTTAGTATTTTCCAATCATATTTGAGACAGTAGATTGTTAATCATACTGCTGGAGATGAATTTTATGAGCACGTAAAAGACAAATTGCAGTAGCAAAGTCTCAAGAAGTGGTATGAGGGATATAAATTGAAAGAAGATGGACTTCTTACTTATAAGAACATAATTTATATTCCAAATGTAGCATATGTGAGGAGATTTGTTATGGATGAGATCCATCAAGCCCCATATTCTAGTCACCCATGATATCAGAAGACAATTTCTACAACCAGAAATCCACCTCTGTGTTTAGCAAAAAAGCACCAGACATGACAAATTTTTCTAAATTTCTCTAAGTATGAAAAATAACCTGTCGGCCTAGTTAGCTGAAGTCGAGCCGATACATCAACTGGGTTGGTTGAAGGCGAGCCGACAGTGTCAGCTGAGCTAGTCGAAGCAGAACCGATACGTCAGCGTGAAAGGCAGGTTTTTTTTGACGTAGCGAAAGCTTTTGTCACATGCCCCAATTTTGCAAAAAAACAATATTATCTTATTTAATTTTATTTAAGGACAATATGTTAAATTTTATGCTAAGTTGTGATTGATGACTCATCATAGTCAAGGATATTTAATGTAATTTTGAATATTTTTATTATAAATAAATAAAGGTGGAGACAACAGCTTAGGAGAGCTGTTAAAAGAGTGTTTACTGGTCAAGTTGGTGGAGGAGACTAGGTGGAGAGCAAACAGACATGTGGCAGCATCCTCAAACCACTTCCAACTGTTGCAGGTGGCAACCTCCCTACAGTTGGGGTCATGATTCCCCAAGAAAGTGGAATCAGAATAGGTGGCTCAATTAATGACAACTGACCCAAAAGACCTTGGCAATCTTTATAAAAATGCCCATTGAAGAGAGCTGAGGCTGCTCATTCTAGAGACGTGATCATTCAGGTGGATGTACTTCAGAGAAATTCAATGGAAGGGAATTGTGGAAATAGTTTGAGGGGATAACTACCAAGTGATCTAGTGCAGCTTTTAGGCTGAAAGATCTTACTACTAAGTGCAGGGTGTTTTACTAAGTCATTGGACTAGTTTACTGTTTGCATGCTCCATCAGTTCTCAGCCAAGAAGACTAGGAACAAGCTCGGGGGTCCTGAGAGAGCGTTGTTTTAGCGCTTTCCAGGAATTTGGTAGGGAGGAACGGCCTCCTAACGCTGTTGTTGTCTATCCTAATCAGGTTCTACATTATTTGTTTTATTGTGTTAGATAGTTAAATCTGAATTTGATTGTTAAATGAATGTTAAATATTTAGTTGTAAAATGTTAGAGTTAGTAATCTTTTAGATTATTGAAGAATTGGATCTGAAATAGTAATGTGTTAAAATGGAAAATAATTCTAATATGTGTTTTTCCACACCTGGAAGGACCAGGCCGTACTCCAACACAGATAGAGTATTACAGTAGATGAAGAAAATGTTAAGAGACTAAATAGAATAGATGTGGTTCTGCATTTCATGTTAGCAGAGCAATTTATTTCAGTATGTAGGTTATAATTAAAAAGTATAATGACTTGGTTATCTATGTTCATTGTTTATGTAAATATACTGGAAAAGAATTAGTAGTAATCTAGTACAGGTAGAAGGATTAAAATGTTAAGAAAATACCTTAGTAGATAAGATGTTGTGTTTACAGACAGTATATTATTTATTTTTATTCAAGTTAAAATATGTTGGAGGATAAACTCTGTTATGTTAGATATTTTTCCTTTGTGTTTACTTAGTAACTAATTGCAATGCAGTAAAAAAAAAATCACAGTCAAGCTACATTGTTAATATTCAGTTCAGTAAAGACATAAACTACTAATCATATAGTTTATTTACTTATAATATTAACTAAACTAAGACTAACAATTACTATAAACAAGAAGGGTTATATGAAAAGTATTTAAATTATAAAGAACAAACTAGTTACAGAATTTATGCTTATCTTTTCAAATAAGTCTAGTAAAACTCTTTCTATCATCTGAGTAGATAAAAACAATAAGAATATGATAATAACTAATATGAAAATAAATATACACCTATGTAAAGTACTGTTCTATAATTATTAACAGGTATATACCTACAAAAGTAAACTACAGGGTTGAAACCCTAAACTGAATATATTGTTTCAAATAAAAACAATTAAGCTATAATCCATTATTTCGGATCATTACATCAATAAACAATTAAAATATCATAGACTGGTTACAGTCCTTACTACAAATATATGTACAGATACAGTTTAAATATATTACAATACACACATGTAATAATATTAACTTAAAACAAGTTAAACAAGTAACATAACCTATTTTAAAATAATTATTTAAATGAGGGTTTCATTCAGGAAAACCCTAGCTTGTATTTCCTGAGACAACAAGTAAAATAAATTACACTATGACTGAGTGACAGTCTTAAAAATATTAACAATAATCTATTACAAAATAGAATAAACAGTAAAATTCTTTATTCATAGTCGAATAGGGGAAAACCCTAATTTATACAAAGTCACAAAATAATATTACTGCAAAACGAGTCTGAGCTCGAAAGAAGCCTTTTTAAAAACCAGTGTATTGCATTAACAAGCCATAAGACTGAAAATTTAAACCAAATACAACACCCAGCTCATGGCCGGGACTACCCATCGACTTAGCGAGGGTTTGAAGACATTAAAAACCAACAACAACCTTTAAAAAAAAAATCCATAGCTAATGTCGAAGTTGGACAAGCTTCCAAGCTCAGGGTTTCTCCAATCGACAATCTTGTTACAAGTAAGGGAAGAACCTGTTCGTTGAACCCAGGGATTACTAGTTTGGAGCCACGAGCCCTCGAAGATAACCAGCATTGTCTTCATTCCGGATTGCAAGCATAGTAACATTTTCTGCAAGAAGAAGTGACACTGTGTGTCAGTTATATAACCCTTTCATTATTATAAACCCTACTGTAAAAACAACTATGCTGTAAATATTCTATGTTGAAAATAGAAACAAATTATTTACCTTAATAAAGAGGATGAATAGTCTAGCAATGGGACTGTCACCAACAGCAAAGTATGCATCCAAACCTCCGAACCCTGCAACGACGGCAAAGCACAACCAACAGCAAGAAAAGATTAACTTCTCACCACAATGACAGGCCACGGGGAAGCAAGATGGAGCTACGGACAGGCCGGAAGCAAGTGCAGAACAAAACCAATAAACTCTCGTAGGATAAAAACCCATAGTTAAGGAGTTTGGAAACAAGACTGAGCACCAAAGACTATAGCAGCATTAACCCAAGACTCAGAGAAAACTAGAACAGGAAGGAACTCACGGCCCCCATGAAAACCTTGCAGAGCAGCACGAAGGCCAGCACGAACTACGGAAGGAGAATGAAAAAGTATTAGGGTTGTAAGAATTATATATCTCCAATACACGGACAGGAGGTGACCACGTGCCCTCAAGAAAATCAAACCACGCATGGGTCGATACCCAAAGTCACCTGCGTTTGCAATCATCCGAATTATTTACACAATGATTTTTAACAAAACGATAAATGAACTATGACATATGCTCATATATATCCCATCGTTATCATATAACATGTTTATCATAATGTTGCTAGCTTTGATTTGGCGTTTGGGTAAAACAATGATTTTTAAAACGTTGACCTAATGAAAGTTTGGTAACCACATAATCATTTGTATAATCCCGAAATCAATTTTGCTTAGAACCCTTCGAACTACTATAGTTTTATATGCTTGTAAAACATTGTTGGATATACATGGTTTATAAACCAAACTTATCACTCTTAAACCAATCAGCTTGGGGTGGTTTTAATTTATGAATTTGAATGGAGTTGAATGGCATGGCATTAGAATTATCAACATGACTTTTACCAAGTTCGATGTTGATTAAAAACTTTCATAGACTCTAGTTGCTTCTCAACTTGTCAATGCTGGAAGTTTACCTTATTGTGTATGATAGACTCGTTAGTTTTTTTTGAGTATACAAGATAACTTGTACTTCTTATAAGGTAGAATTTTGATCTACCATAATAGCTATTATAGACATTAACTTAATGTAAGAAAGGCGTTAAGATAGTAATAAGAATTAAAATGGAATAACCTTACTCAAGTCCATAATCTTTGGAACAACATTGATTGACTTAGATTTAGGAAGTAAAGGCAAACAATTTTCCATGTGAAACGATGCAGTTGAATTTACACTAATCAAGCTTATAATATCAAGAAGTTTTACAGGCAGTAAGTTCCCCTATAGAATGTAAATATCGATCAGTTTGGTACTTAAGTAAATAATGCGATAATGTATATGATACAATAGTACATGCAGTACGACATTGACTGGGAAGCTAATAACCTGTAAGTGAGCAACTGATTTGTACATATAAGTAATAGGTTGACCCTTACCATAACTAATAAGTTAGAAATGAAATCGAATTTATTCTATTGAGAATATTTACTATCAGTATTGATAGAAGCTCGTCCATGTATAAAAACCAATAGTACAATAAGTATAACATTTGAAAGACTCAGCACATTAAAATAGAAGCTACTATGCAACAAAGAATATGAACTTAGAGTACGCAGTAAGTATCGTTGGTGTCGCTAAGTTTGATAAAGAAAGGAACTCATTTATTTGAACTATGCTTACAAGAAAAACTGGAGAAAATAAACTACTTTACCTCATTGAAGTTGCTTGGAATTTATCAGCTTATTTTACTAAGCATATTAATTGCAAATAGAAACACTTCTTGACACTTTATGAATTTAAAACGTCTACTTGTTTGATCATACCTGTAAACCTGTAAGAACTAGTAATCTTTCTGCGTTAGCATAAATGCTAAGTAAGCCCAGGATTCAAAGTTAGATTCCACCTACTTGCCATAAAGAAGACCCATTAGTAAACTGAAAGAAAACTGTATGCAAATAAATATTCCTTATGTTACGAAAATGAAACTGCTTAGTTAACGTAATTTAAAAATGTGTAATACTATTTCGTTGGACTGTTTCATTTTCCGCTAACCATTAGCTGTTAGTAAACCGTATAGTCAGCATTTTATGTTATCTCAAAATTTTAAAATTTTGTGAAAATTTGGGGTTTTGACAGAATCCCTATGAACATGAGAAAGATGTTATGGGAGAAAACATCTGTGTGGGGAATGCTGAGATAGATTCAAATGAGAGATGATTTCATGAGACTCCCCAAGATTTTGCAGCCACCATGAGAAGCCTAACTGTGGAGATGCAAAGTTACAGGGAAAATAATGAAAGATTGGTTAAGGCTCATGAGGAGCAGAATTAGCTGAATGTAGCCATGTTGCAAATTTTGACCGACATCTAGAGGCGGATGAACTCTGGGGACCGGACAATAAGACCGGAAGGTAGTAAGAGCAGTACCAAAGAAGGAAGAGATCTCCTGGTGGGTCATCTGACTTTGAAGGATCCACTGGCGGTTCAAGTTCTTCTTCTCACAAGAATGAGAGGAAGAGGCGTTACAAAAACCCTTCACGTGATGAATTTAAGAAGGCAAGGTAGCCTACCTTTAATGGTGAGATAAAGAATGGTCAAAAAGCTGAAGCTTGGCTTCTGGGAATGAGAAAATATTTCCAAGTCCAAGAATATTCAAGAAATGTGAAGGCTAGGGTAGCCATATTCAGTTTGACTGGAAGAGCATCCATATGGTTGGAGCACTTCAAGCAAGTAAAGCAGTTTAATGAAAGGAAGATTGTTTTGAAGCAGTTCCAGAATTATTTCAAGCAGAAGTACCTCTCTGACAGGTACTATGATGAGAAGATCAAAGAATTCCATGAGCTGAGATTGGGACAGCAGACCATGGAAGAGTATGCAAACAAGTTCTCGGAGTTGTTGAGGTACGTTAAGTACATCAAAGAAGAAAAAGTGAAAATTCAGCATTTTTTGAGTGGATTTCCTTAGTCTTACAAAGACAGAATTGAGTTTTATGAACCTAGAACTCTTGAAGAAGTAATAAGGAAAGCTAAGTATTGCTATGAGCAAAGCAAAGGAAACCCTGATTGCCAAAAGACATGGAAGGACAAAAGGAATGAGAAGTCTGACCAAAGGAAGAAAGGTTTCAAACCTTCTAACTTCATGAATAAACAGAAGCAGCCATCCCAAGCTAATAAGCAGCCAACCAGAGTGCTGGGAGAAAATCCCAGAGAACCACAGCCGAACAGAGAACATATAACCACTCTAATGTTGGAAATGTGGAGGACCCCACATACACAGGAATTGTCCACTTGAGAATGAGAATGCAAGGCTAGCTTAGAACATTCAAGAGGCAGAAACAGTGGGTCAAGTAGCAAGGGCCATCCCTAGGATTTATACAGCATTGGAGGACCGCTAGGAAGATCACCAGTCAACTGTGGTTGAAGTTGCAGGTAAGATTGTTTTGCAATCTGTTTCTATTTTTATTAACCGTAGTTATACTCACAATTACATTACTCCTAGAGTAGTGGATATTTGTACTTTTAAGAAAGTAAAGCATAGCAAATCTTGGTTAGTTTAGCTAGCCACTGGAACTAAGAGAAAGGTTAGTGAAGTGGTAGAGAAATGTCCATTGGTTATGAATGGATTGGTCACTTGTGTAGATCTAAATGTTCTACCACTTGGTTCCTATGATGTTCTCATTGGAATGGATTGGTTAGAAGCTCACAGGGTAAAGCTTGACTGTTATAATAAGAATTTTGAATGCATGGATGAAGAAGAGAACCCAAGAGTTATAAGAGGTATTCCAAAGGTGATTTCTGTGAGGCAGATTTCAACAATGCAGTTGAAGAAGTTCTGTACGAAAGGTTGCCAGTTGTATGCAGCTCATATTTTGGAGGAAATAGAGAATGAAACTCCTAGGTTGGAGGATATTCATGTGTTGAAAGAATTCAGGGATGTGTTTCCTAATGAGATTCCAGGGCTTCCTCCAAAGAGGGACATTGATTTCACAATTGAACTTGTGTGAGGAGTAGCACCAGTGTCCAAGACACCCTACAGAATGAGTACACCAGAAATGCTAGAGTTGAAGATACAACTGCAAGAGTTGTTGGAGAAGAAGTATATCAGGTCGAGTGTGTCTCCTTGGGGAGCACCAGTTCTATTTGTGAAGAAGAAAGATGGAACACTCAGGTTGTGTATTGATTACAAACAACTGAACAAAGTCACGGTGAAGAATAAATACCCTTTGCCTAGGATTGATGACTTCTTTGATCAAATGATAGGAGCAAAGGTATTTTCCAAGATTGACTTGAGTTCTGGTTACCATCAGTTGAGAATCAAGGATGAAGACATTTATAAGACAGCCTTCAGAACAAGGTATGGACACTATGAGTTTCTAGTGGTGCCATTTGGTCTCACAAATGCACCAACTACATTTATGTGTCTTATGAATAGTGTCTTCATCACGTATTTGGACAAGTTTGTTCTTGTTTTCCTTGATGACATTCGTATTTATTCTAAGAATGAGGAAGAGCATGAAGAACATAAGAGGTTGACATTGCAATTGCTTAGGGAGCATAAGTTATATGCAAAGATGAGCAAGTGTGACTTCTATAGAGATAGGATTCATTATTTGGGTCACATTATCTCAAATGAGGGCATATCTATAGACCCTGAGAAGATTGAATCCATTATGAATTGGCCTATTCCAAGAAATGTGACAAGTGTAAGATCTTTTAAGGGAATTGCAGGATACTACAGGAGATTCATTGAAGGATTCTCCAAGGTTGCACATCCAGTCACTTCTTTGCAAAAGAAGGGAATAAATTTTGAATGGACACCAAGGTGTGAAGAAAGCTTCCAGCAGTTGAAGAATCTTCTCACAAGTGCACCAGTATTGAAGATTGCATACCCAGAAAAAGATTTTTTGGTGTGTACTGATGCATGCGGTCAAGGGCTTGGAGGATTCCTTATGCAAGACAACCACGTGATATGTTATGAGTCAAGAAAGTTGAAGGAGCATGAGAAGAACTATGCCACTCATGTTTTAGAACTTACAACCATAGTACATTCTCTCAATATGTGGAGCCATTACTTGATGGGCAGAAGATTTGAACTAAGGACAGACCATTGTGGTCTGAAGTATTTGTTTGATCAGCCTACTCTAAATGCTAGGAAAGCGAGATGGTTGGAGTTTTTATTTGAGTTTGATTTTGAAATCAAACACATAAAAGGAAAAGAGAATAAGGTAGTTGATGCACTCAGCAAGAAGGTGCAGGAAATGCATGTGGCATCTCTTATTATTTGCCAATCAGATTTGAGGCAGCAGATTGTTAATCATACTAATGGAGATGAATTGTATGAGCAGGTAAATGACAAAGTGCGGCAACAAAGTCTCGAGAAGAGGTATGAGGGATATAAATTGGAAGAAGATGGACTTCTTACTAATAAGAACAGAATTTATATTCCAAATGTAGCAGATATGAGGAGAGTTGTTATGGATGAGATCCATCAAGCTCCATATTCTAGTCACCCAGGATATCAGAAGACAATTGCTACAACCAGAAAGCAATATTTTTGGCCAGGAATGAAAAAGGACATGTCTGAATATATTTCAAGGTGCATGAAATGTCAGCAGGTGTAAAGATTAGGCAGAATCTAAATGTAGCCTAGGACAGACAAAAAATCTATGTAGATAAGCATAGGGTGAACAGAGAGTTCAGTGTTGGGGATCATGTTTACCTCAAAGTGAGGGCAAGGAAGAGTTCCTTGAAGCTTGGAAGTTGTGCCAAGTTGTCACCTAGATATTGTGGGCCGTTTGAAGTGATTGAAAGAATAGGGCCAGTTGCATATAGAATTGCATTGCCTGCTAGCACTAGAGCTCATAATTTTTTTCATGTTTCTTTGCTTAAGAAATATGTACATGATCCTAACCATGTGATAAAT
>LPNX010080579.1:71867-191160 GCA_001517045.1 Pseudotsuga menziesii
AGTAAAAGTGCAATGGGAGCACTACGGTCATGAAGAGGCTACATGGGAGATGGAGGATTCCATGCGATTGGCACATCCATTTTTGTTCAACTAAGGATAGTGATGTTGAAGGGGGAGGGGAATGTAACACCCTGGTTTTGACCCCGTTTGCATTAAAAATGTATATGATGTATATACTGTAATTAATCATGGTGTGGAGCTATAGGAAAAATCCCCACCATCGATTTAGCATTTTATGTTTTGGCGATTAAAATTTTTGCCGATGGTATTTTGTGCTATCCGACACATTATAATTTTGGACATCATGTAAATATGCAATTTAATTAAAAAACCCACAACCAGCTATGTCAATGCAACAAATAATGAGATGGGAGCATGATTTCTTAAGGATGGGGGGGGTAATGTTTAACCTTGATCCATTGGGTAAAAGCCATGTGTCAAGAGGAGAACCCATCAACTACAAACCACGTTTTCTTGTCTTATTCACCAACCAATTAAATTCTCCAGGAGTTAGTTGGGCAGTTATTGCCTTGGATCTTGGGAGGCATGGGAAGCCGTCAAATCTGACAGGGACGTCATCCTTGACCACACGCATTCCCAAAGGGGGAGATCTCATTCAATTTCCCTCGCGTGGAGCAAACAACCCCATTCGACATTCACGCAGGTATGTATTTTCCTCACGAAGGCAGCCATAATTGCTCACGTGCAGGCATTCCTCACTCATGCTGATTGTTTTTCTCCTCAGTCCTCCAACCTCTATTACCTCATGCCCGATTTTGCAATTGCTTCCATTCTCCCATGGCTGGGGAATCATTTTGGTAATGCACAACAGATTGGGAAGGAGACCACAATTTCTAAGTGGGTGCTGAGCCATTTACACCCACGTGAATCCATTGCTCACTTGGTGAAACTGATTTTGGTCCAGGGGTTCTTTTCCTCAGTTGATAATTCCAATTTTGGCCTCCGTGATGTTTTCCTTCAATCCCAGAACTGTAGTTGTTGTGTATACACCTTTTGTTTGGTCTCTAAACTGGTTTGGGAATGGAAATGGGGTCTGAACTAGCTTGATAAACCTAGTGTGAGAGGTAACCTCCCAAACAGATCTAGGGGGATGGTTTTCTTCTTTGCACACCTTGAATAGTACTGGAAGGGAAGGCATAGCCTGAGGGACTATGTAGCAGAGAAGGGGATGCTTCCTTTTGTTGGGTGTGTAGATGTTTTAGAATCCAAGCTAGATCTGGTGCAAGTGTCCATAGCTCTGTGGTTGAGCTCACTAGCTTAGCAATCAGACTTTCCAGCTCCTTTGTATCCTGATAAACCCAACTATGTTGGCTTGGCTGAGTTTTTGTTGTATCCTTGCCTATGTGGGAGTTTACTAGTGTTCCTTTATTCCCCGTGGGAATCATGCCCAACTCGGGGGTGGCAGTGCTACTGAGATATTGATGAGCACACTGGCCTATGGTTGGGTGGAACGTTGCAGCGACATAGTTGGTTGCGGGACGAGCTTCTTTTCAAGATAAGTCTCTCTTGTGCTTAACCTCTGCAGCTGCATTTGTTTAATGAATTATGATGAACATGTTGAATACTTAATTGTGTTGAATGGAATGTGTTTCGCTTCCACTGTATGTTAATGATTTATGCATCTGTGTATGTATTTTCTATTTCATTTCATTTTTAATTTACGTTATGGAGCTTAGATTTCCCGGATTAGCAGCACTATGGTCGTGTTCTCTCTCTGGTGGATGGGAGGGGACGTGATAGTTTTAATGAGTCATTCCTACTTGGCTACCTATTATTTGTTTCCACTTCATATTGTAGTCATGAATGTGTATGGCAGTAGCCGTGTTGACTTTGTTTTCATAGCAAAGTGGTTCGAATTGTATGCATCACATCTGCATGTGCTTTTACACCTCTTGGTTTGTGATGACTAACCCTGACCAATGAAAGTGGCATATAACTTCTCCTAGATTGATTTTAGGATCTACAAGGCATATATTGACTCATAATTGTTTCTCATAAAAAATTGGCACTTCTGCCAAGTGCTTAGTTTCAAGTGATCTAGATGTCAGTTGACCATTTTGGCATGATAAGATCTCTTAGTTGATAATGAGTAATGCCAATTTTAGTTAGCACCTTGAAATCCCAAATAACAAGATGCGAGAAGAGTTGATAGAACTAAATTCAATCCTACTATGGAGTCTGTGAGATTATGAAACCAACACAACTGGTGGAATTTGAATCTTAGGTCTAGAGGCACAAAAACACACATTGCTGATTTCTAATCAATTGAAGTCATTGTGCCTCATTACTTATGAAAGATACTAAAATCATATCGATTTTTCGAAGCCAAATATAAGACAAGGCTTCATTAAAATCGATTCAACAATGAATTGCACCAAGACATATTTTGAAACTAGCGGTGAAGTCAACACTACAACAAGTAGATTTTGTTCAAACTTAGTCTTTTCTTTAAAGTAATTTATGCATTACATAATCTTTTGGAAGTGCATCCATAATTGTTTTTATTGGTAGAACACAACGCAACCAAATGCATTTTCATTTGCGACATAGCGCACACCAAAGGTATTTTTAAGTTAGACAAAAAAGAGAAAAAGTTGTTCAACATGTGACGCAATTGAGAAGAGTCGGCCAACATACAACACAAAAGAGACATGTTTGTTGGTCTGCGATAAAAAGAGAGAAGTTGACCAGCATGTGACACAAAAGCGAATTGTTTGTCGACGCGTGACAAAAAAGAGAAAGTCAGTTGACATGCGACACAAAAGAGAAACGTTTGCTAACGTGTGACAAAAAAGAGAAATGCTTGCCAATGTGTGACACAAAAGAGAAATGGTTTCCAACATGGGACACAAAAGAGAAATGTTTGGCAACGTGCAACACAAAACAAATGTTTGCCGATGTGTAATAAAAAAACGAGTTGACATGTGACACAAAAAGAGAAATATGTATCGATGTGTGACACAAAAGAGAAATGTTGGCCAACATGCGACACAAAAGAGAAATGTTTACCAACATTTGACTAAAAAGAGAAATGTTTGTTGACATGCAACACATATAAATGGAAATGTCACACTTGAAAAGTCATTTCTAAGTCAAAATGTTGCACTAAAAATGTGATTTTCTTACTTGAAATGTTGCACTCAAAAAGTGATTTCTTGGCCAAAACATCTCACTCAAAATACCATTTCTTAGTTAAAACTATGAAATGTGACATCGGCATTGTGGTCATAACTTTTGACTCTAACCTTTGTTTTGGTAGTTCTCTATATTGTTAGAAAGGTCTCCCAGAGATCTATAAGTTTTTTGTTATAAATCATAGGACATAATAAGAGGTTCATAAATTTTAAAACAAAACAAGTGCACATTGTAGATGACCAAAAAGAACCAATTCAAGATGTGGGATGGGCCAAAAACTTGATAGCACAACATTTTCATCTAGTATGTCTATGAAACTATTATAAAAGAAACCAAAATGATTGGACTCAATGAAGTAAAAATTAAAACCTTATTAAGTTATCAATCAAATTCCTTAAATGAAATGCAAACCATTAAAGTACGATTTTAATTATATATATATGGTCGAGTTATAATTCTTCAAGTAATGTTGTTGGGTCCCAGATTTGTCATAGTTTCCTTCATTCAACTTGTCACTTTAAACCATTTTTTTATGTTAATAGTTAATTGTCACCCTTTTTCACCATTTTGTTCATCCATTGCCTTTTTCACTAAAAAGAAAAAACCTTCATTAACCCTATGGCGTGTTTTTAACTGTTTCAGTGTAACAACATCAATTTCCCTTAATTTTTTTTATATTTTTTATAAACTAACAAGAATTTTACATTTACTTTACTAACGGTTTTCCAGGGGTTTAACAATATCAATTTCCCTTATTTTTTATTAACTAAGGAGGATTTTACATTTACCTTACTAACCGTTTTTCATAATTCAGTTCCAGTGAAAATTTTAAAAAACAACTCTTTACAGGATTGTCCAAAACCTGTAAATCTCGTTGGTTTTCATGGTGGGAGCGCCTACGGGAAATTCTGGAACATGGGTTTTGTTCCTCAGGTCAATGGCATAGTTCCATGCTGGAATAGGTCAATGGCATAGTTCCTAGCTCGCACATGTGGAATTTTAGTGGGTGATTAATGCTACAGCCGAGTCTGGAAAGGAGCTGTTTAATTATGGGAAGATTGTGACTTTCCCGTTGATTTCAGTCGGAATTTGATGAATTTAAGTTACAAAATTTTGTAATTTTTATTTTGTTAGGTGATTTTAAATGCAGAAATGAAATCATGTGACAAGCATCCACAGTCTATAAGATCTAACAATGTTTTTACAAGTTAAAAAAAAATCCGTAAAGATTCATAGCAAAAAAATAAAAACAGGCGGAAATGGAGAAAAAATCGTCCCAGTTAAACATATGATAGATGGTTTTTTTTTTCCGAGTGTGATAAGTTGAGAAATTAATTCGCTCTTATCCCAAATTCATAACGGTTTGAGAGATCAATGGGTATCTTTAAGGCGAATCTGCCCAAAATGAAAAAAATTCTAGATTTTGCTAATTTCCAAAAAAAATTAGCAAATTCAGTTTTCTGAGTTGGGATTCCGTTCCTTCAGCAATTTTATGTATAAATAAGCCTCATGGACTGCGATGAATAGAGGCAATCACATGAGGATTATGTAATTAGATCCATTCTTGTATTAAGATTTATAGAGCTGAGTATCACAAGTTTGTAATCAAAATTTTAAGATGAAAGACTGTTGAACTTTGGTGCATCTTCCTGATTTGATCTGATCGTCCTCAAGCAGCAATGATCATCTGGGAAGGAACCCTCAGTTGGGTGAGTGTTTCCATGTTTTAATTTTCTTAATAGATTAGAATTTGAATTGCATTTGGAGCTTTCTTATACATGGCTTACTTTCCAATTGCAGATCTGATTTTAGTTTTATGAATTCAGTAGATTAGAGTTAGTTTTATGAATTCAAGGTTCATTAGATCTTAAGGATTAATTCTTCACCTGTGTGTAATTTCATTTTATCCATGCAATTATATTTATCATTCTATTCCTCATTATAAATTTGTTTCTCTATTTGCACCTCTTTTACTTTTGTTTCACACACTTAATTCCAGCACTTATCCCATTATTTATTCACAGAATTTACATGTTCAGATTGTTCTCTCAATTGCAAATACAGTGATCTCAAATCAGGTTTATAATTGTTTTACTGTGTGAATGCTTTGTTTTTTTTAATCCATTTTCCCCAAAATCACTGTCATAACTTACAGCTACGCCCCATGCAAACACTGTTTGTTTTGACCATGATTTCTTCCTCTAACATACTGCAATTCTGCTTATTATTATTATGAATTATAATTTATCTCAGATCCACTTTGCCACATTGCCACAACTAGATTTTCCAAGTTACACCCTCCTCCATGCTACCAAAAACTCTATCACATAGTTTCCAGCATTTATGTTTTATCTGAAAGTAGAAAACAGTAAAAAGAGTAAAAATACAAGAACACTTTTCTTTTCTTTACATTTGTGTTTGCATTCATTTTATTAAGAGGTCAATCAAATGATATACATATGAAATTATATGAATTGATCCCTTAACCTTTCATGGCTAATCATTAATGACCTCTTAACCTTTCATTGTTGATTAGATTTGTGATAGAGATAAAGCACTTATAACTAGGCTACAAATACTTTTTTGTGACAGTGTCTGAGAACCTGCTACATCAATATACAGAGAAGTTGCCTCTTTCCTTTACATTCTTTCACTGATGCTCTAAATCTTTGACAATGGAATAAATTTAAAGACAGACTCAAATCTTCTATTCATTGAATGCAATGATCATTGAGTGCATCTCTTTCCCTGATCGTCCAGTAGTTTAGATCTCTTTATTCTTTTCCCATAGAATACATTATTGCTGATTGTTGCATCCATTTGAAGAATTGTCCTCGAGTTCTAGCTTTAGCTTTGTTAGCTCTAGTTTCATAATTCATTTACAGGTTGCCTTGACTTTCCATTTTGGTTTGTTTTTTGTATTGATTTTTTTGTAGTTTCTTTTATGTATGCACACCTTAGAATTTAGGATTTTCAGTTGAACACATTAACCTTGAGAATTTAGGATTTTCATTTACAGGTTGCCTTGACTTTCCATTTTGGTTTGTTTTTTGTATTGATTTTTTTGTAGTTTCTTTTATGTATGCACACCTTAGAATTTAGGATTTTCAGTTGAACACATTAACCTTGACAGTAACGAAGTGCTGTGGACAAGCACCTAGAGTGCGCAAAAGGTTGTTCACCGTCAATTTTCACCAAGCGTCTGTGCTTGTCTGCTTAAGGATTTTGTGAGATCAGTCACTTAGTTTTTAAAGTTGATTCATGCTTTTCATCATTGTACTGATTGATATTTGAAGTTGCAAATCTCATATTTCCTTGAAGACAATCCACCCCACCAATCTATGAGTTTGAAGCAAAGGCTATGATGCTTCAGCAGTATAATTGAACGTTTTTTACTCAAAATAATCACAGAGCATTTGGTGTGTGTGAAAACCACCTGGTTTAAGGAAACATACGAATTTGCATAGTTTTCCTGCCATTTTATTTTTGCATAGATTGATTAGTTAGAATTTGCAAATCTCAATTTTGCTTGAAACTAGTCCGCATCTTCAATCCTTAGATCTGAAGCTAATGCTTGATATCTGAAATCATATTCAGGACATATATAATGTACGTGATGTGTGTGTCGAACTATCCAGTCTAAGAAAGTATCTGAGTTTGCATTTTTGTTTTTCATTCTTAACATTTCATGTTGTGTGATTTTGATTCATCTCAGAAAGACACTCTGTGACCCTCTGTGAGCACCTGGAAACTTAGTACCCATGGAGAAAGTGATGCTAAAAGTCACGAGTTATTGACTCCACCTGTGGCCAAGACCTAGCCCCCACCTATTGCATAAGGTCCAACCAGAGAAATTAGGCTTTTAAGAGTTCCAGTGATTTTGTTTTCTTCGGTTTTCAATTAGATGGGATTAGTTGGGATTTAGCCTTGCACATGCTGTGCATGCATCTTGCAAGCTTAGGATTGAAAATAAAGTGTATTTATAAGCATATAATTTATCTAATGAATGTCTAGGTACCAATGCCAAAGAAATATTCGATATTTGGTAAATGTTTAGGTACCAATGCCAAAGAAGATATTCGATATTTGGTTAGGTTAATGTTTAGGTACCAATGCCAAAGAAGATATTCGATATTTGGTTAAGTGATGGAACAACAAACACTAAACATCATGGCAAGGAATTTGGCACATGACCAATGCTCTCAAAAAGGAGAGAACAATTAAAGACTAGAAATATGAATAATTAGAAGACTTATGAAAAGTTTGGGAGCAACTAGCATTGAAGTTGTTTAAGAAAACTTAGTTAGCCATCAACCCACATGAAGAATTAGAATGATCACTTTACCCTATGGAGGGACCATTGTCTTTATCATACATATGTTCATATTTGTAATTGTTTCATCACACCATTCAATATATGTAAACGGTGGATATTCATCTTTAGTAAAAGTCAAATTACAAAAGAGTACTGCAATTAAGATTAAAGGCTGAATTTAATTATTTTAAAGTAAAGTATTTTTCCCTAGACATCTTAAGAAATGTTGGGGGAATGAAAAGCTTCTAGAATAGGAAACAATTTTAGAAACCAATCAACTTCTATGAAGAAAAAAATTAAATGGGATGAGATAAAAGGAAAAGGGGTTTTTCTCTTGGAGGATTTTACTCTTGGGGATTTTTCTTTGGGGGCTTTTGGCTTTTTATTTCTTGTGTACTTATACAAGAATTTTAATGAGGATAAGCCATGTTTGGCCAAGCAATTTTCGGAGAGATCTGATTCCTTTGTGTATATGTTATGGACTACTCTGCTACATCTATTGAGCTACATCTATTGAGCATTAGGACTGTGTAAGAATGCATCTCACGTTCTACATTGTTCATATGTCTAGTTGTAGCATTCTTATATCTATTTTCTAGAAGTGTCTATCTAAAATTGTGAGCATTGGATTGTAAATAATTGTTCTAACAATATGTTATGGACTACTCTGCTACATCTATTGAGCATTAGGACTGTGTAAGAATGCATCTCACATTCTACATTGTTCATATGTCTAGTTGTAGCATTCTTATATCTATTTTCTAGAAGTGTCTATCTAAAACTGTGAGCATTGGATTGTAAATAGTTGTTCTAGCAATATGTTATGGACTACTCTACTACATCTATTGAGCTACATCTATTGAGCATTAGGACTGTGTAAGAATGCACCTCACATTCTACATTGTTCGTATGTCTAGTTGTAGCATTCTTATATCAATTTTCTAGAAGTGTCTATCTAAAACTGTGAGCATTGGATTGTAAATAGTTGTTCTAGCAACAACTTACTCAGGTACTTGTCTTTATTTTCTTAATGAACTATTTCATGGGATTTTGACAGGAGCATCTTTTTCTATGTGATTACTTTATTGTTTCTAATAGTTATGTGTAGACACTGACTTTTTTATTTTCATATTAGATTAGTTTCATTTCATTCTTTAGTTTCCAAAATCATAAATGGTGGATCGACCCATAACTGGTAAACACCAAATTATTGTTTGTCAAGCCAAAATCCAGACGGGTTCACTACACCAAACAATGTGAAGTCTAATTGTGATTTTTCACTGGGAGTAAACCCTATTGTTGGCCAAGGTCATTTCTACCCATTAACATAATTGGCACTCTCGGTAAAATTATATGATAATATTTACGACATTAAACTATCGACCTTAGAGGTGCAGGCACAATATGTGCAAGATCAAAACATATTCTAACCTATTTTATTGCTAGAAAATACACTCTAATACAGATAAAAATAATAAACAAGACTAACTTTATTACCTTGGAAGGAAATCTAACATGGGGTTGTGCAAGATCAAAACCTACTCTAACCTATTTTACTGCTAGCAACTAATGCAGATAAAAAAAATCTAACATGGGGTTAATCTCTCTGCTGACGATCAGAGCTTCAAGAAATTAAAATGCAATTTTAATCTTCAACAAAGCAATTTCTATAAATGTTCAAGCTTTAAGGATCAAAGTTCACAACAACTTAACTCAATCTTTGCAAGAAAGAAAGTCTATTTCGTAATCAAACCAATCCAATTTTTCAAAAGAGTTCTAAACAATACTAAAATATTATCTACAAACTTATCAATCCAAAATGAAGGAAAATTTACCAACTACTATAAAAAAAATACTAGCTTTAATCAATCAAAACTACTTCAAATGTATTAGGAAAAGATCTACCTTTTTATGCTATTAAAAATCACACTACAAGACCTAAAGCAAAGTAAATAATTTCAAAATTCCAATCATTGTGTATGTGTTTTTATACTTTTGCAAATAACACCTTTTTTATTCATCAATCAGCATGTCTTCCCATTTGTCTTTAACTTCTTAATTTTTTCCCGGCTAACTATCTCTCTATTTTTCCTTACCTCTATCTATCCATGATACATATTGGAATGAAGACGTAACGTTGGCTCATTGAACGTTGTTTGCTCCTTTTTTTTTTCTTGTAGCATCATGATGAGATAACATTCAGAACCTTTTCATAGGTCATCGTTGATTTTATATATATGCACTATCCACTATTAGCTAGCTTATCCATCCACTCTTAGCTTAATTAGGAATAAACACAATTTATTTCTTATCCCTATTAGTTCCTAAGCAATGAGCAATTCTCACATTCCATTAATTATCTTTAAAACTTTTCCTTGTTTCATGTTTTATTTTGTTCATGGGCCTTGCATTTAAATGTTAAATTAACATAAAATTCATTAATGTATTCATTTGCAAAGTAATACTTCAAAATGACATATTACTTTTTCATTTCGTCTTAAGGTAGCGTTGGTTGTTTTACATACTAGCATAGATCCATCTTAAAAGGGGATCTACCAAGCATCGAGAGGGATCAAAGTTGTCATGTCCCCATCCCAATGAGTCTACTAGTTGACAATGTTTTACCCACCTACTAGTTCTCTAGGTTGGGGAGGAGGCATTTAATCTTGCAATAAGGGAGCTATTGGACCCAAGAGAACCTTATTTTGTCATATATACAATAATTTGGGTCATACAAATAATAAATATGGAGAAAATAAAGTGGCATTGCTTCATAAAGACATTTGGAGGTCCACGGAGACCTTGGGTGGCTAGATTCTTCCTTACACATGTCATGACTTAACCCCAAATTTGAAATTATGAGTGATAGAATGTTCTTGGAAGGTGAAGAGGTGTTAAATGACATATCATAATCCCAAGGATTCGAATGGGTGAGTAGGAGTAACTCCCCATATAAGAGGAAGAGTCTAGGAAGAAACTAGGTGCCACTTGAGAGAGATTCCTTGTGTTTTATGAAAAAAATGATGGAAGATTCTATGAAAAGTCAGACTTGATTGCAGAACTATGACAATATGACATGTCAGGGATAAAAATATCCTCCAAGAAGGCGCACTTGGGACTAGGTGGCAACAATTCAAATTTGGAAGAAGATGAAGGGTTGAGGAGAAGAGCAAGTGTCATGGAGGTTACTAAACATCAAGGATGAGTTGGAGGAAGCCTATGGGAGTGAATTAGACCTTGGAGGACCTTAGGGGGGTTATAAAAATATTTCATGAGGAATGATAATGGCTTTTTATCATTTGTGAATTTACCTTTGGCATTTTGGAAAGCACTAGCTTGTCCATTGCACGGTGAGTGCTCACTTACTGTGCTAGTGAGCCAATTTCGAGAGAGTGAGATTCTCATCTAAGTTGGCTAGATGGGAGGGCCACCTTGAAATCTAATTTGGAACTTCATGGAGTGTTTTGCTGCAAATATGAGGCTTCTATTGTGTGTGACCCATCTCTCCTCCCATTCTCTCAATTCCCACCTCCATATTTCCATGTTTTTCTATGAAGGCGCATTTGTGTGAATGGTGATTGCGCCCCATTGAGTTCAGTTGACGCCAAAGCATGGGTGAATGATTCATGGCTCTGTAATATGTCTTCGATATTCTCTTTAAGTCGAAATCAGAAGAAATACATATGGAAATGTCCACATTTCCAAGCATTGTTGTGACTAGTTTCCATGTGATGATTTCCCATTTCAATGGAGTTGTATATATTATGTATGTTGCGACTTGGATCAATGCTATATGTTTCTAGGTGAGCTATTATAATGATTTTAATGGTCCATAATCATATTTATCTGTTCTGAACCATTATATACACCATTTATGAGTCGAAGTTGAGCTTTTACATGTCATTTCCCTTAAGTAGATATCACTGAATTTATGCATTCAAATATAAAGATTTATACCTATGTTAAAGAACTATTAACCATACTAAATGACAGTAAATGAAGTCTTTTTATATTCCACATACTCTTTTTGACAATTTTGGAGGGTTGCATAGGACTTGGAAAGCCATTTCTGCTCACACCCTAGGGGGAATTGCACCATAAATTACTAGTAATTTTACCATTTTTTCCAATGTTCCAAAATCAAGTTGCAGATGTCTATAACCTGACATAAATATATCAGAGATTCCATTAAAGAATCCTTATACTCCCCACATCAGTCCCTACCAAATTCAATACCCTCTTGTGCCATTCGAACCCCCTAGAGTTAAGACTAGCTAAGACATATTTTCCAAATTTCGCCCTTCGTTGGGAATTTTAGAATTGGGACATTACAAGTGGTATCAAAGCATGATCATAGCACCTGTGAGAATTTTATATTCATGTTTCCTAATGATGACATCCCTCCATTAGAAACTGGGACTGGAGATATTAATAGTGAAAGAGAAGGAAGTGAAGAAAGCAATCCTAGTTATGCAGAGATTAGGAAAGAACAAGGATTTGGAGATATGGAGAGAAAAGAAGATAATGGGGACCTTAAAACATTCATTACAACATATTTTAATAGTATGACCAAACATCTCATGCAAGGGTTCAAATTGTTGGCTAGCCAACTTGGGGGAAAGAACACCCGAGAGTAGTAGTAGTTCACCCCATGATGAGAGGAAGACCCATGGGGATGCCATTTTTTCGAAGACTGGACCTCATAACCGACCCCATGAGTTCAAAAATCATAATGGACTTGCTATACCTAAGTTTTTAGAGTCCAAAGAAGGTCCTTACACTACTTATGATGTTAGATAAGCAACTAAGTGATGAATGTAGGAAATTCCTGCCTTTTGATCAATTCATTAGAGCTTCTCTTCAGTTCAAGCAAGGAGGAAATGGGAACATCGAACCTCCTCTTAATCATGAATTAAAGTACACCATGGAAAAGTAACCATTCCTTCCTTTGATGGTTCCTCACAAATGTCTGCCAGTGCTTGGTTGCAAAAATTGAGAGTGTATTTTCAATTAAACACTATGGTTGAAGAAGATGCATTGAAAATGACCATTTTTCATCTTGAAGGGGAAGCTAGTGATTGGTGGTTCCATGGTCTTAGAACCTTAGGACATGATCATATTTTATCTTATGAGGGTTTCTTCAATGCATTGATGGAGAGATTTGAGAGGAAAGACCTTGAACTTCCTTTCAAAGACTAGCGCAATTGAAGCAAGTAGGAACTCCTGAAGCATATATGTTAGAATTTGAATTTAATCTTTCAGTAATGGTTTTTGATGTATCTATGGCTAGCTTGGTCTTATTGTTTATTGAAGGATTGACAGAACCTTTGAGAGGGCTCGTGAAATCCCACAATCCAGCCACATTGAAGGATGACATGAATTTGACAAGAGATTTGTAGAATGAATTGCCAAGAACCAAATACCCCCAAAACCATATTTCCCTTCTAAGTTCAAGGAAGGTAAGAAGCCATGGAAAAGGACTCCTCTAACAAAGAAAATAAAGGAGTACCTAGCAAAGAATAACTTAGAAGAAAGAATCTATGTTTTACATGCCAACAACCTTGCGTTCCATGACATAGATGTGCCAAGGGTAAGGCAGATTGCATTGAAGTTTTGTTTGAAGATGATGAAGAGGACAAGGAGGAGGAAGCACAACTTGCAGCCTAATAAGAAGGGTATGAAACAACAAAAGAAGAAAATCCCACTCCTGATATAGGAAAAATTGCAGCACTCTCGGGTGTACCTAGATTCCACACCTTGAGGCTCAAGGGTAACATACAAGGCCAAAAATTCATGGTTCTAGTGGATGGAGGAGCCACTCACAGCTTCATATATGCAACCCTAGTGGAGAGGATAAATTTACATGCTAGAACTTTTGATGGTTTCACAGTCATAATTCCAGGTAACAATTCTATGGACTGCACTAAATGAATCCCAAAGCTTCAAGTTACTCTAGGAAATCATACTATCACTGAAAATTTTTATGTAGTGAATGTGGCTGATACAAATGTGGTTTTGGGAGTAAAATTATTGTATTCTTTAGGGAATCATACAGTGAATTATCAAGTCCCTGAAATAAGGTTCAAAAATTCGGAAGGGAAACCCATTTTGTTGAGGGGAATGCACACTTACCCAAACCAAGTGGCGTCTTCTCACAACATGAGGTCTATCTTGAGGCATGGAGACATAGAATGGGTTGTTGAATGTTTAATTACCTATCCTAAACCTCACTTGAATATTTCCAAGAATCCTAAGGAGATAGAGAAACTATTGAGTAAGTATGAGAAGGTTTTTGGAGACCTTCCCCCAAGAAGACCGCCAAATAGAGGGGTGGAGCATATCATTGAGTTAGAGATAGGAACACAACCTATCAAAATGCATCCCTATAGACACCCCAAAAGGATTCGATATGAGATTTAAGAGGCCATTAAAGAACTATTGGAGTTGGGTCTCATAAGGCCTAGTTCCATCTCATTTGCTTCTTCAGTTTTTATGGTAAAGAAAAAAGATAGAACCTTGAGAATGTGAATTGATTTCAGAGCATTAAACAAGAAGACAGTAAAGAATAGATACCCCATCCCAAGGATTTATGACCTCATGGATGAGCTCCATGGGGCGAATTTCTTCTCAAAGATTGACCTTAAATCTGGTTATCATCAAATTTGAATGAGAGAAAAAGACACACCAAAGATTGCGTTCAGATGCCACTATGGTCACTTTGAGTTTGTTTCCATGCCCTTTGGCTTGACAAATGCACCTGCCACATTCCAATCATGCATGAACAATATATTCCACAAGCAACTTCGTAAGTTTGTACTAGTTTTATTTGATGACATTCTTATTTACAGTAAAACTTGGAAGGAACATTTGCATCATCTAGAAGAGGTATTAAAATTTTTGCATGATCAATCTCTGTTTGCTAAGCTATCAAAATGTGAGTTTGGTTTGACAGAGCTCTTGTATCTTGGACACATCATTGGTAAATACGGTGTGAAGGTGGATATGGAGATAATAAGAGCCATTTTAGAGTGGCCTCGTCCCAAAAGTCCCATTGAATTAAGAGGATTCATTGGAATTTGCACCTACTATAGAAAGTTTGTGTAGGGGTTCTCCCAACTCACTTCACCTCTCATTGATTTGACAAAGAAAGATGCTTTCCAATAGCATAAAGGGGATGAAAAATCTTTCCAAAGAATGAAGGAGGTAATAAGAAATTGTCCTATTCTTTCCTTGCCTGATTTTTCTAAACCATTTGTCTTGGAATGTGATGCATCGGGAGAAGGCATTGGAGCAGTCCTAAAAAAAGGGAAACACCCAATAGTTTTTTAGAGTAGGAACCTACAACCAAATGAGAATATTTACTCCATTTATGATAAATAAATGCTATCCATCCTACATGATTTGATCAAGCTTAGACAATACTTGATGGGAAACAAATTTGTGGTCAAAACTAACCATAACAACTTAAGGTACTTCCTCACTCAAAATGATCTAAATGAAAGGCAACAAAAGTGGGTGAGTAAGATTCAAGCATTTGAATTTGATATTGAATATTTGAAGGGAAAAAATAATGTGGTAGGGTGATTCCTTATCTAGAAGACCTTCTATTTCTCTAATGGATGTAGCAGAAAATTGGAAAGCCACATTAGAAGTAGAGTATGCCAAGGATAAATTTTCTTGTGAACTTTTTGATGGGACTAACCATGATGATAGGTATAAGGTATTGGAAGGAATAATCTACTACAAAGATAGAATCTATTTGGTCCCTAATTCAAGTTTGAAGGAGAAAAATTTAAAGAAAGCTCATGATTCTCCTCTAGTAGATCACCCCAGTTTCTTCAAAACATACCGAATGTTGAGGGAAAGATTCTCATGGAAAGGGTTGAAGGATGATCTTTTGAAATATCTTAATGAATGCCCCACATGTCAGAAAAATAAATTGGAGCACACTCATCCAACGTGTCTCTTACATCCCTTTCCTATTCCAGAACAAAAATAGGAGAGCATTTCCATGGACTCCATCACTGGTTTGCCCAAAGTATTTGGTAAGGATTTCATATCTGTGGTGGTGGATAGGCTCACTATATTTTCTCATTCTTTGTTGCTACTACCACTTTCACTGCTACACAAGTGGTTGAACTATTTTTTAAAGAAGTTTTTAGATTGCACGGGCTTCCTAAGAGCATCGTTAATGATAGAGATAGCTGATTTTTTAGTGTATTTTGGTCAGAACTGTTCAAAATGGTGGGGACAAATTTGACACCTAGCACAAGCTATCATCCCCAAACTGATGTCCAAACATAGAGGGTGAATCAATGGTTTGAAGGCTACTTGAGGAACTATGTTAATGGGAAACAAAAGGCATGGATAAAATGGTTGCATTTGGGTGAGTTTTGTTACAATACTACTTTCCATATGTACATTGGCATGTCTCCTTTCAAAGCACTTTATGGTCATGATGCATCCACTTTTATTGAACACATTTTTGGTGATAGTAGAGATCCATTGGATTGAAGAAAGTCAAGAAATTTTGAAGGTTTTGAAAGATAACTTGCAGGTTGCTCAAAATCAGCAAAAACAATATGCAGACCAACACGGAGTGGAAAGGCAATTCCAAGTGAATGACTTGGTGTATTTGAGGTTGCAACCCTACAAACAAACCACCATAAAGGGTAAAGGTTCAAAAAAATCTCAAATCAATATTTTATGGTCTCTACAAAGTGATTTGAAAAGTTGGAGAAGTGGCCTATCAATTGGAGCTTCCCATGGGAATCAAAATTCATAATGTATTTCATGTTTCTTGTCTTAAGAAGGTTATCATGGGCAGAATATTTTAGTTTTAGATACTTTACCACCTTTGGATGATGAATGGAAACTTTTTCTCATTCCAAACAAAATCTTGAGAACAAGGGAGAGAAGGCTACGAAGCAAAAGAATAAAAGAATATTTGGTACAATGGAAGGATTTTCCTAGTGAGGAAGGCACTTGGGAAGATGAAAAATTTGTATAGCATCCAAACTTGGCATTGCTTGAGGACTATAAATATTGGGTGGGGAGGACTATCATGTCCCCATCACAATGAATCTACTAGTTGACAATGTTTCACCCACCTACTAGTTCCCTAGGTTGCAGAGGAGGCAGTTAATCTTGCAATAAGGGAGCTATGGGACCCAAGAGAGCCTTATTTTTCCATTTACACATTAATTTGGGTCACACAAATAATAAATATGGAGAAAATAAAGTGGCATCGCTTCATAAGGACATTTGGAGGTCCATGGAGACCATGGGTGGCTAGTTTCTTCCTTACACATGTCATGACTTAACCCCAAATTTGAAATTATGAGTGGTGGAATGTTCTTGGAAGGTGAAGAGGTTTTAAATGACATATCATGAGCCCAAGTATTCAAATGGGTGAGTAGGAGTAACTCCCCATAGAAGAGGAAGATTCTAGGAAGAAACCAGGTGCCACTTGGAGAGAGATTCCCTGCGTTTTATGACAACAATGATGGAAGATTCTATGACAAGTCAAGTTCCTGATTGTGTACCTATGAAAATATGAAATGTCAGGGATAAAAATAGCCTTCAAGAGGGCACACTTAGGACTAGGTGGCAACAATTCGAATTTGGAGGAAGATGAAGGGTTGAGGAGAAGAACAAGTGTCATGGAGGTTACTAAACATCAAGGATGAGTTGGAGGACCTTAGGAGGGTTATAAAAATATGTCATGAGGAATGAGAATATATTTTGATCATTTGTGAATTTTCCTTTGGCATTTTGGAAAGCACTAGCTTGTCCATTGCACGGTGAGTGTTCACTTACCTTGTTAGTGAGCCAATTTTGAGAGAATCAGATTTTCATCCAAGTTGGCTATGGGAGAGGCCACCCTGAACTCTCATTTGGAGATTCATGGAGTTTTTTTTCTACAAATAGGAGGTTTCTACTGTTCGTGACCCATCTCTCCTCCCATTCTCTCAATTCACACTTCCATATGTCGATGTTTTTCTATGAAGGCACATTTGTGTGAATGGTGGTTGCACCCCATTGAGTTTAGTTGATGCCCAAGCATGGGTGAATGATTCATGGATTTGTAATATGTCTTCCATATTCTCTGTAATTCTAAATGAGAATAGATACATATGCAAATGTCCATATTTCCAAGCATGTTGTGACTAGTTTCCATGGGATGATTTCCCATTTCAATGGAGTTGTATATCTTAGTGACTTGGATCAATGTTATATGTTGTTACTAAGATATTACAATGTTATTAATGGTCTATAATCAACTTGCTCTGTTCTGAACCATTATATCCACCATTTATGAGTCGAAGTTGATATTTTATATGCCATTTCCCTTAAGTAAATCTCACTAAATTTATGCATTTGAATATGAAGATTTATACCTCTGTTGAATAACTGTTAACCATACCAAATGACAGTAAATGAAGTATTATTATAGTCCCCATACTCTTTTTTACATGTTGGGAGGGTCGCATAGGAGTTGGAAAGCCATTTCTACTCATGCCCTAGGGGGAATTGCACCATAAATTACTAGTAATTTTACCATTTTTTCCAATGTTCCCAAATCGAGTTGCAGATGTATATAGCATGTCATAAAGCTATCAGAGATTCCATTTAAGAGTCCTAAGACTCCCCACATCAGTACCTATCAAATTCGATACCCTCTTGTGCCATTCGAATCCCCTAAAGTCAAGACTAGTTAAGACAACTTTTCCAAAATTCCGCCTTTGTTGGGAATTTTCGAGTTGGGACATTACAGAAGTGCAAACCACTTTTTAGAATGCAAATGTTGAGGAATCATTTTAATTTATCTAATTTGTATATGTGTGTGTGTTCGCACGTGTGTGCATGTGTGTCCTTGTAAATGTTTTAAAATTAATTTAAGCCAACATTTTTTTTATAATATTTGTTTTTAAAAGACATGTGTCAACTCTAGATTGAGCACGGAAGGAGTTACACATCTCTCCCTATTGGGTTGTAGAATGCACCTCTTCGACGTAATGATTTAATTACTTATGTATTTTCTCAAGAAAAATGTTCATTTAACACTCCAAACACTAATTAATTTAATTTCATCAGTTAAATACATTAAAGAGTGTCATTGAACATCTATTAACATTTTGTAAGGTGCAAAAAATTCTATAATATATCCTTGTTGAATGCAAACAATTCTATAATATCTCTTGGTTGACCAAAAAAATAGAGATAACAAAAATCTTCCCTAAAATAATCCAATTATCAAATTAACTTGAAACATATCATAAATAAAATAATCCAATTATCAAATTATCAAATTAACTTGAAACATATTATAAATAAAATTATCAAATTAACTTGAAACATATTATAAATTATCAAATTATCAAATTAACTTGAAACATATTGATATCATAAATAAAATAATCCAATTATCAAATTAACTTGAAACATATTATATTGATATCATAAATATTATTTATGATATAACATATAAATATTTTAAATATTGCTTATATTATAACATAAATACTTTAAAATTATATAAATATTAAACAATGATATAGACCTTAATGGTGTTTAAGCTCGAAATAATATAAATAAGAATGTTATTTAATATTTAAATTATAAATAATTGGACACCATTGCCACAAACATTCATATGTCTTTATGAAAGTTTCCATTGTAACAACTCATAAAGATAGAGGATTAATATTTAGTCATACATATGTGGCACACATATATGTGAGATGATGATGAGTACATGTAAAATTTGTTATAATCAAATAGACTAATATACATTCGACACGTTATGGTGATCATGTGATTTAAGACTACTAACATGTCTTCGTCACATGTCAAAGGCTTTTTTTTAATAAATATACCTTCTTTGGTGTCCTTAGGGTAGACATAACATTTTAAACCTTCAGTAAATATAAAACAAATGCCTTCTTGATGTTGTTAGGGTAGACATAACATTTTAGACAATTTATACCTCATTTTGTCCAACAAGATAGATGTTGTTAGGGTAGACATAACATTTTAGACAATTTATACCTCATTTTGTCCAACAACTATCTTGTTGTTTCCCATTGCATTAATTTTGCTTTCCTTCAACATACTTTAGACATGTGTACTTAGTCCCTGCCTTCGGCCCAGCAAGGACTTTATGAATCGGCTTGCCACCGATTTTATTAATCGACACGAAAACCAATACAAATAAAGCCGATTTTATTAATCGACACAAAAACCAATACAAATAACACGAGAACCATTATAATGTTTGAACGTTTAGCCTAAGTTTTATTTGCAAAAATAACCTAACACTTTTTCTCCACCAATCACTAGATTCGTCCACCAATCACTAGATTCGTCCTCTTATTTGGCAGTGATTCCTCCTCTTATTTGGCCTCATATCGAGGCAGAGTGTACATAGCCCCTAAAATTCTTAGTGTAAAAATAATATTATTGAATAATTTTCAACAAACCGAGTAATGCTAGAAATCGATCTAGCATTACCTGTGACATTACATGTTTAATGTCCTCCACTTTGAATGAATTACAATGATCTCACAAGCATGGTTGTTGCATGTTGGCCATGTGTGCACATAGTAGCTGCAACAAGCTACACCTACACCGCCACATCCTATTTACCCATCCTCAAAGGCCGAAGGAAAGGCCACTTAAAAGGCCACTTAGCTTGCTTTCAGATTTGATTCAGAAAGCAGCTGGTGAACAAAAGGGCCTAAGAACTTTCAGATTTGATTCAAAACGCAACTAGTGAACTGGCTGGATGCATACGAGAGCTTCTCTGGATGGATGCATCCTCTTCCATGATGCCAGAAAACCATGATAATTACAGGAGTCTAAAGATCAGGGGTCTAAAGATCAAAAAATCAGGAGTCTAAAGATCATGTAAATACTCTTATGAAAATATTGCATTAAGATTTAGAACCTCAACTAACTCATGTTGGTTGTAAGTTTCCGAAGCATATCAAACGTCCTCATGCAAGCAAGTTTTCAGATGTATAACAGGTCGACTGATGATGACTCAAAATCCAATAGTTGAAACGGCCGAAGGCCATTACAACTATCAAATAACCAGAGAAACATTGACAAAATTTAAACAGACAAAATTACATTACAGAGACTTCAATCGTACCTTTAATACCCTTCACGACCAGTGCTCCAAGAACGCCAAGCATGGCCCAGCGGCCATGGATGAGCTCTTAGTCTCTGAACCTCTCCAATCCGAAGACTTCGCTGTAGGGTTGGATGGAGAGCTTGATATCGGGGTCTCCAGCGAAGTTTCCGAGGAGGTCTCCAGGGAGATTTTGGTAGAAGTTCTGGTCCAGAGAATTGGCGTTGTACTGTAAATACTCCGAGGGCTTGCCGAGCCCGAGGGGATCGAGCCTGTAATCGCCCACCAATGACCCATCTAGCCATTCGGGGGCCTTGGCGCCAGGAAGCCACATGGGCCTGCCCGTCCATGCCTTGGGCTTGGGCTTGGGCTTGGCTGCCTGCTTGGCCTTCTTCTTCAGGCCGCCGAAGCTGAAGCGAGCGTAGAGTCGCCAGACATTTTTCTTCGCCATTATAGATATCAGTCCTTGCTACACAAGAAGAATAATAGAAAGGAACTCCTATACTTTCAGTTAAGGTTTCTATTATTATATCTTGCATGTTTTACTAGCTTTTGTTGGCTATTTTGCTTGCTGCTTTTGTCATTGTGCACAGTGGTCATACTCTGCTAAGTCATATTGTCTTTTGGCCTATGGCCATGCCAATATGCTCATATGCCTCAAACTAGATAAGGCCCGAGCTTTCGGACATCAATTCATAATAAAATGCCTACATGCATAGCACAATTTGAAGGCAAACAGGTAAGAACCATTTGACTTACAGAGGCATATAGCATAACATTGCACATAGCAGACATGATGTCGAATGCAAAAGGAATGTCTCGGATGAATCTGTCCTGTGTGTCCACCTGCTCCACAATAAGTGCAACGATTTCTGAACAAGGTAGCACTGCGGACCTCACAGCTACATGATGCAGGCGTGATCCACTGATGTTTTGATGTACTTTAATCCTTTCTAGATATTCTTTCCTTTAACCCTAAATACTAAAACCAGAAAGAGAATGACTTCCTTACTAACAGGACACGAAAAGGTTATAAGTTTTCTTATGGACAAGGTTTCAATGCAAATAGACGCCTGGGTCACCCTGTCAGGTGTGAAGGATCTTTATGCATGAAAAAACGTTGCAGAAAACCAGTTGACACATGAACGTCATGCAGTTTGCTTCTCCTGTCACTTCGACCTTCGACACTGCATTGGCGTTACTCTCAGTAAGGTCATGCAGTTTGCTTCTTTTGTCACCTAGCATTGCTGTTATTCTGAGTAAAGAGATTTGACAATTCATCTATATAATTATCTGGTTGATTACTATTTTTACATCACGTTTCTTGTTGCACAGAGAGGCCACACCTGTGCATTCATACCCGACACTTGGAGGCAGCTGCTCCACTTCACCTGCAATCAGTTTACAGAAATCCTACATTGTGCGCGCCCCATGTGTAGGGCAGATCTTTCTGCCCTACAACAACTTTAGCTTATATCTGGAGGAGACCAACTAATTTTTTCCAACGATCAGTCGACCAATCCAACTCATCTTTTCCAAATTCGTTGGAAGTTGTTCAAGGTTTACTTGACAACTTAATTTGGTATTTAAAAAGTTTAAACTTCATAGAACAATTAAATTACTGTATAGAAGATTTTTTTTTTCAGAAATAAATGATAGCTTTGTATTAAATATTTTAATATAACTGAAAATCCGTCAATATTACTGAAAATCTTACAGCAAATAATCTATTATGGCTAATCGGTTGAAAACTATTACACAGATCTAACAGTCAGAACAAAAAATCCAATTTCGATTGACAAAACAGTGAAGGCAAGATAAAATGAAGCGAAATTGAGATTACCAACCAATGCCAGCGACCGAGGCCCACGGCCTTCTTCACCCGGCCATGAAGCCCAATCAAAACGGTGAGCCGACTCCACACAAAAAACCTAACTTTTTTATTTTAATAAAATATTATCTTTTATATAAATTAATTTAGCTATATTAATATTCACATAAATTTTAATGTTATCATTAATATTAAGATTAATCTAAATATAATAATAATCTTAATCTTAAAATTAAGATAAAACATTAAATTTATATTTGACAGCTCCTCTTGTTTGTATTTGACAGCTTGATTTTTTTTTAATATATTATTAGCCATTTATGTGAAGGAATTCATCCCTAAAGAGGAGTGCCTACAATTTTAGGAAAAAATATATTATATGATACAAATAATATATTATTTTAGTATACTTTCATTGCATTCTAAACATCCAATATTTAAATTTCACCAATTATCTAGTATCTTCGTAAGAAGAGGTAGTTAAAGATCCTCATTTCCATTTATGACTCCCTCTTTGATATTCAATAAAAATGAGGATTTAAATGAAGAAAAAACTGTCCTTTCATATATTTTATTTAGTTCAAATATTTTGAACATTTTACATCCTATTCCTCGTCACAATGTGATTAGGAGCCTTTCCAATACATTTATGGGATATTTCATATATTTTATTTAGTTCAAATATTTTTGAACATTTTACATCCTATTCCTCGTTACAATGTGATTAGGAGCCTTTCCAATACATTTATGGGATATTGTTTTTGGAAAATTTTGATAGGAAAGAGGATTACAAAGTAATAAATCAAAAAAAAATAAGAGAATAATAAAAGAGAGATTTATATATCTGGTTTATTTGATATGAGCTATATTTATGGAGAAACAAAGAATTTTTTATTTTATTTTGTTCAATAGAAAGAAGGGATACAACTTGCAACACATCCACTGCAACCTCCTCTTCACGCTTTTACAGTCTCTCTCACTCAGTCACAATGATCTTTCACAATACATATGTTAGATTTTTAACATTAAGCTAGCATTATATTAGGATCTTTAACTGAGAGAATAACAAGCACAACAATCAAACACAAGAGACAATGAACACAGTGTTTTTCCTCGAGGAAACCATAAATGGAGAAAACCCCGCAACTTCCTCAGAGATAGAATCAGCACCAAAAGTAAAACCCCAAAACAGCAAGATGATCTCCCCACAGCGGCAACCTCTTTCTTCCTAGCCCCGGTGCCTTCTTCTTCCTCAGCTATGCGCTACAACTGAGTGTGAGTGAGTGTGTTATAAATAGAGAGGCCAGCTCTCTATTTATACTAATTCCCGACTTGACAAAACCCTACTAGGGCCGACTTCACTTGGTGAGTCTAACAACCCTAGTGCCCCAGAAATGCGGGGACTTTAACCCTTGACCAATAGGAGGGTTACCCACAATGACTTGACATGACTTGTTTACATTATAGAAACTCCTGATCGGAACATCGGGGCATGACATGACTCAATTACATTACAGACACATCCCAAAATAAACATCGAGGTACAATACATAAGATACATAAGTGAATGCATTCTGAAGTTACAATTACATCAACACTCCCTCTTAACTAGGAAGGTATTCTCTCAACACAATTTATCAGCACAAGTCTTCTTCTCTATATCATCTGGATCATCCTCGAGTTCTCATCATATTTAAGTCATCTTCATCTTTAAGTCATCTTCATCTGGATCTGGATCATCACTCGATCTGGATCATCACTGGAATATCATCGCTGGATCTGTATCATCACTCGATCTGGATCATCACAGGTGATATCTCATGATTCTTCTCATCACAGGAAGTTCTACAGAGCCAGCCCTTTTTCATGTTGGGTGTAGGCCTAGAGTCCATGTAGGTCTTTCTCAGTGCTTATATCTGACCCTAAGTCAGAATGGCCCGTCCAACACTTACATCTGACCTTGACTCGTCAAAAAGGCACGCCCATCACTCACATCTGACTATGAGAGGAACTTAATTCCCTCACCATGTCAGAATGGCCCAACCCTTACATCTGACCATGGAAGGAACCTGTTGCAGCTGCAACGTTTTCCCAATTTCTTAAAATTTTTGGACCCTCCTTTAATTTTGGTATTGCTTAGATTTATTGAAATTGCTCGACTCTGCTGCGAGTTTGATCTTTTGAGGATGATCGCTGAATGAATATCTTTGTCTGCTGACGCTGCTATGTTTAACTTGGTTTTGACTTACGGGTGATTTCCTTTGGTCGTTGTTGGAAGGTTTTTGAATTATGAGTCGGGGTCGTAGTCACCTACACAGCTGCCCTTGTGGAAGATTTATAATGAATGAACCCATGTAAAGTCTGTTGTTCGTCGATGCCTGTTTTTCTCAGTCATTTTATTTTAATATCAGCATTTTTTTTTCGTTGTCGAGGGTCTTTTGTACAGTGTATCAGAGCTGCAGTTCTCTACAGAGCCATCATTGTGGAAGCTAAACGATGAATGTTCTGATGTATAGCCCCTACCTTGGCCGATCACGCGGGTTTATCGCTTTTCCTCGTTAATCGAAGTAGTTCATAACTGTGGGCGGAAGCCGTGTTTTTTTTATTCCCGCCATTGCAGTTCCTTAACAGACTAACTGTCTGATTCTATAATAGTTTCGACCTCCGATGTATCGAATCTCGTTGTCATGCTTTGTTTCACTGATGTTTGTTTTGCTGCGGAGCACCTAGACCATGGGTTACCCGTCTTTGTGGTGTTTTAGTAAACTAACTGACAGACATTATGTGTTCCGATTCGACGATGAAGTTTTTATCTGTCGGAGGTTTAGTTTTCCCGTCGGTGAAGTTTTTCTCGCCCTAGGTGATGGTTTTCTTGGTTTTTGATCAGGTTTGAGGTTTCCACGTTGAAAGCGTAGTCCCGGGTTTTTACCACTGATACTCATTTTTATTGGTAGTATCATTTAAGTTCATTGAAAAGTGGTATGGATAAATGATGCATTTTTTGTGTTGATCGCAGACAGACATGGGAGATTTTCTCAGATCTAGTTGATGATTACTATTGCAAAGAAGTCATAGCTGGAGGACAACTCAGAAGTAAGTTGGCTAAAGAAAGAAGCAGCTAAAGCATAAAGAAGCAGAGATGTTGCTCGAGGAAAATAAGATAGCGAAAGTCTGAGATCAACAGGATCTCAAAAGGACCAACGGATTACTGAGCGTAATCATTAAGAATAGTGTCTCGGGCTTGGGAAGTTCGTCAGTTACCAAGTCGGTCCCTTTTTACAAAGTGCCTGTAAATCTTAATCTTAATTTGAAATATAATGTTTGTATGAATCATAAGCACTCATAAAAGACAAAATTGTAAGATTAAAATGTTTGGGGGAGCCCAAAGGTCACGGGATGGGGGAAACCCAAAGGTTTTGCTATTTTGGTACAAAGATAGGAAAGTTCAAGAGAGCCGAGGATTTTTTCCCAGTGAGACTTGTGATAACATGTTGTAAGAGGAACTATTACGTTTTGCAATAATATAATTACAATAATTCCTGTTGGAGAAAGATTTGGTGGAAGGATTCAATTGCTATGCAAATGGATGATGTGGAAGGGGAACTATTTCGTTTTCAGCTTTTATTCATTAACTGTGAGATCGCTCTAACTTGTTGAACCTATGTTCTTTTATGAATGTTCTCTGGTTTATTTTATGATAATTTCCACTATGAGTAATGAATGTTTTCACAGACAATGAGCTATCTTGTTGTTCATCCATCTATTCATGTTTATGTATTTTGAATCAAAGAACAGTTACCTATGATTTTTCTTAATGTGTGAACAGTAATACATTACTCATTAAATGATAATCTCACTCCCTAGGGACAGCTTAGTTAGTTTTATTTCCTGTTTTGTTTGGTTCAGATGCAAGAGAGTATAAGACGAGAGGTAAGAACCTGTGCATCACATTGTGACCACTCCTCGTATTCTTTATCAATCTGCATCTTAGATAGGCACTTGCATATCATACTTAAAGTTAAAAAACACAAAATATACACGGTGGACCGGGCCGCAACCGGTAAAACCTTTTATTTTTTGTTACTTGACTTACGGTAGCCGGACCGTAAACCGGACGGATTCCCCACACCAAACAGTCACGGGCTAGTTGAGAACGTTGACTGGGGAGAATCCCTTGATGTTGTTGCCTGTGATTTTCCAGGCCTCAACAGTTTTTGGCGCTAGAAGGAGGGCCACCAATGCATGGCTAGCCAAGGAAACCCATTTCCTCGAAATTACTCCACCAGTGATAGTTTTGAAAGAATTTTATTTCCTAATCCGATTCCTGAAGAGAATAGAAAACATTTGTGTTATGTGGACAACGAAGTTGTTAATGATCTGAGAAGACACACTAGGGCTTATGTGAAGAAGATTGGAGGATTACCAATTATCCCTAAATTACCTAGAAGAGAATACAAGAAGAAAGACCGTCCTGTTTTGGAAGACTTTGTGTTAGTTGGAGATTGGGAAGAACTTGTAGAAACAGCGTTATAGGAAGTTGTTCAGCCTTTGAATCAAGTAGGCCCTGATACACCTAACGGTTCACCTGTCTGTACTCCTGTTCATTCTCCACCTCACTCTCCACCCAGACTCATGGCAAGAGTAAATGCAAATCAGCCAACTAATCCACCAAATCCACCACCTACTTGGAAAGCCAGATCCCCTCTAAACCCAACACCTCCTTTGCATGACTTACCTCAGGATTTTGAGAAGATGCTACCCAATTTTGACCCAAGTGAGAAAGTTTTAGTAGATGACCATTTGCAAAGTTTCTACTTGGCTATAAAAGGACTAAAGGCTGGAGAACACGAAGATGTAGTCTGCAGACTTTTTCCACATACCCTTAAAGGAGCAGCAGCCTTATGGTATTTCGGTCTGCCTGCAAACTCAATCCCAGACTGTGATACTTTTGAAAGGATATTTAGAAGCAAATATGCAGCCCAGAAGACTCATGCAACCCTCATGAAAGGTTTGTGCGCTTTAAAGAAAGAAAGAAAAGAGAAGGTGCATAGCTTTACTCAAAGGTTTGCAGCTTATCTTAAGAATTTTTCTAAAACTGATAAGCCCTCGAATAAAGTTCTGATTGAATATTATACTTCAGCCCTAGGGCCCGATTTGGCCATGTTTTCCAAGATGAAAGCCAAACCTACGCTAGCAGAGACTTATGAAGAGGTGGAGAGAGTAGAAGATGAAAAGGAAAGCATAGAAGATTATCCTGAGCAGTTAGGAGAGAAAACTGCTGGGAAGAAATCTTTGTTATTTACTAAGCCTAAAGAGGAACAATCACATGATTTCGAAGGAATGGCAAAGATGATGCAGAAGCTTTCCAACAGAATAATAGACTTGGAAAAGGAAAAGGAAGCTCAGAAGTCTTATAAGCCTTATTAGAAGACGAGAGAAGACAACAATCAGTCTAAACCTCCTCCACACAGTCCTGCATCAATGAACTTAACGGAGGTAGGTATGGATAAATTTTGCACCTTCCACCAGCATCCTCATTTTGAAAAAATTGTCCTCAATGGATAAAATCAATGACATTAGTGATAAATCAGCTATTGGATTCAAAATTAACAGAACCAAATGATGAGGAAGAAAATGATAATCAATCAACAGAAAAGCAAGAGGATGATGCCATGGTTTTATGGGACTGTCTCGATGTTTGATACTAAAAAGGAAAGTGATTTGAGATATGAGGACATATCAGAAGAAAATGTGACAATGAGAAGCCAAGGGTTGATTAAAGAGGACAGGTTAATAATCCCGAAAATTAAGAGACTCCAGAAGAATGTAAAGAAGTTTCAAGAAAACACCACAGCTAATAAAATTCCTGAGTTTACCATTACGAGTTAGAATCCAAAGCAGATCAACATGCCTACTAAGCCCATTGAAGAGAAGATCAATAATGTAAAAACGAATATCACAGAACATAAGATGGAGTATGACATTGTGGAGGATATCAAAAAGGTAAAGGCAAATATTTCACTATTTGAGATGTGTAATGTGCCGCAACAGAAAGAAAAGTTATTGAAAGCACTTGAAATGCCAGAGGACAAGCTCCCCACCAACAATCAACCCCAAGAAGAAGAAATTGGTGAAGCAAGTGTGGGAGGTAAGCCTAAATGCAAAACTCCACCTTTCCTCCTTACTTTTGAAATTTTCAACCATAACGTGCACAACTATCTAGTAGACTCAGGGGCATCAGTAAATGTTATGCCACTATCAGTTTGCAAAAAGATAAATGTACAACCTAAACCATCTACCTGGCAGTTTATTCAGTTAGACAGAACAAATGTGAGGGTAATTGGGGAAATGGAGGACGTTTTGGTTCGGATATATTCAAATGAAAAGCTATGCCAATTCATTGACGTTGTAGTAGCAGACATATCTAAGGCGCATGGAATTATTTTGAGTAGGGATTGGTCAGCAAAGCTGAATGGATATTTTGCATTAGACTAGTCACATCTATGGTTACCTTATAAAGGAAGTCCAAATCAAATTAAAGTTATAAGAGAGCCCCACATGAAACACAATGTCACTCAGTTAGAAGGTAAGAATGAACCAGTGAATTCTGTTTTGGGGAATTACTTCATTGAGCTAGAACCGAGAAACTACCAAGCGGAAGAAGCTAGCGGTACATCAGACACCCAACCTAATCTCCTTCATTTTTCGTAGGCTGATGAAATTGAATGTGAAATAGTAGATCTAGTTTTAGATGTAGGTGTTGATTCATGTACAGTAGTAATAGATGATTTTTGGACACTTTTCTTTGATGGATCTAAAACTTTGGAAGGATCAGGAGCTGGTTGTATCCTGATTGATCCTAAAAAAAACATTTTCTTTCATGTAGATTAGAGTTTGAATGTACCAATAACACAACCGAATATGGAGCATTAGTTCAGGGACTAAGAAAAGCAATTGAATTAAAAGTAGAAAATCTGAAAGTGTATGGGGATTCTGAAATAATTGTAAAACAGATTCGAAATCAGATACATTGCATTTCCCCTCATTTCAAAGCTTATCAAAATGAAGTGTGGGATTTGCTTAAAGGTTTTTATGCATTTAATATTATATCGGTTCCTAGACTAAAGAATGCAGCAGCTGACTTGTTAGCCACCTCAGCTGCAAGGCTTGTACCCTCTAATAACAGGTGTTCTATTGAATTACTTTTCACACCCTCTATTCCAGACATGATTACAAATTTACGAGTTTTTGATGACAACCAGCAGATTTTGGAATGTTTGACAAATGATGAAACCTTCAAAGGGAAAATCATTGATGATGAAGAACATCAAGCTGAGCTAAAATTCGACAATTTTATTCCTAAAGGAGTCAGGACTTTAGAGCGAATGTTTTATCTAAACGACAAATTCAAAAGGCCAGTAAATGTTAAGACTCATAACTCGTCTCTACAATTCGAGCTGATTAATTTAGGAACTAAAATTAAGCCTAAATATGTGAATTTGGCAAAGTGTTGCTCCCTAGGTGAAAGAAATAAATTTATCACTTTGTTCAAACAATACAAAGATGTGTTTGTCTGGACGTATGAAGATTTGAAAACATATGATACCAAGATTATTCAGCACGTCATCCCTATTAGGACTGGGGGTCTAGCCTTATCAGTAGCCTTTGAGGAAAATGCATCCAAAACTGGAGCCTCTAATTCAGAATGAAGTAAAGAAATTGTTGGATGCTAAAATTATTTTCAAAGTTAGACACTTAGAATGGGTTTCAAATCTAGTACCAGTAAGGAAGAAATCTGGAGAAATTAGACTATGTGTGGATTTCAGAAACTTAAATTGCGCTTCAAATAAAGACAATTATCCAGTTCCACCCATGGAACAGATATTGCAAATGGTTTCGGGTTTTGAGTTATTTTCTTTATTAGATGGCTTCTCTGGTTACAATCAGGTGTTAGTAACTGAAGAAGACAAACTCAAAACTACATTCAGAACAAGATGGGGGACTTTTGCTTACAGAAGGATGCCTTTTGGACTCATGAACGCTGGAGCTACTTTCCAGAGGGCTATGGATATAGCTTTCCGCGGTCTGATTGGCCACAGTGTTGTGGTATACCTCGATGACATCATAATATTTTCAAAGAAAAGAGAAGAACGCGCATTTCATCTAAAGCATATTTTCAAGCGTTGCCAAAAATATGGTATCTCACTAAACCCCAAGAAGTGTGTGTTTGTTGTTATAGAAGGAAAGCTACTGGGTCACATGGTATCTAAGAAGGGGATCTCCATAGACCCAGAAAGGATCAAAGCTATCGAACAGATCCCCTTACCCAATAACAAAAAAGGTATGCAATCATTCATGGGGACAATAAATTTTGTGCGAAGGTTTGTACAGGATTTCGCTCAAATTGTTAAACCTCTGCAGCAAATGGTGAAACAAAGTGTACAATTCAAGTGGACTGATGTAGAGAAGAATGCATTCATCAAAATAAAGACATCTATTGCTCATGCACCCTCTCTCAAAAGTCCAGATTTTGAGAAGGATTTTATTTTGTACACTTTCGCATCTGATGATTCACTAGCAGCAATGCTTACTCAGAAGGAAGATGGGGAAGATGAATTCCCCATATCATTTATGAGCACTGGTCTATAAGGGTCTGAATTGAATTACCCAGCTATAGATAAACAAGCTTATGCAGTCTTGAAAGCAGTAAAACAATTCAGGTCGTACATACTTAAGAATCAGACAAAGGTAATTGTTCCACACCCAGCTGTGAGCTCTCTTTTCATACAAAAGGAATTAGGAGAAAGAAGAGGCAATTGGGTAACAACTTTACGAGAGTATGACCTCAAATTCAAGCCAGCCTCCAAAGTTAAAGGGCAAGGACTGTGCAAACTAATGGCCGAAGGTAATAACAATGAAGAAAGCAATTGGGAAAATGAAGCAGAGTTACACATGATGGATGTATGTCCTCTTTTCACAGCTCCAAATTCCTGGTACCGAGACCTTGTTCATTACCATCAGGAAGGATTGTTGCCATAACATTGGAATTCCAAGCAGCGAAGAGCGTTGCGCCTTAAATCAGCTACGTATCAGATCATTATGGAATTTTATTCAGGAAGAATTATGATGGAGTCCTTCTCAGATGCTTAGAGAAAGAAGACACAAAAAGGGTCATAACAGAGTTGCATGATGGGCCTGCTAGAGGCCATTTTTCCGGAGATACGACAGCCCACAATATTCTCAGAGTCGAGTACTATTGGCCCACGCTATTCAAGGATGCTCATGCCCATATTAGAAAGTGTGATATCTGCCAGAGGTGTGGGGGAAGACAAGCCAAAGCAGCAAGACCATTGAAGCCTGTAATGATAACGGAACCATTTGAGCAGTGGGGGAAGACAAGCCAAAGCAGCAAGACCATTGAAGCCTGTAATGATAACGGAACCATTTGAGCAGTGGGGAATTGATACCATTGGAGAAATAAAACCAAATTCTTCCTTGCACCACAAATATATTTTAACGGCAACTGACTACTTCACTAGATGGGTCGAGGCCATTCCATTACGTAAATTCAATGAAGATGCGGTCATGGATTTCTTGCAGGATCGTATTATAACCAGGATTGGGATTCCAATTTCCCTGGTTTTCAATAATGCTACTTATTTTTCTTCCATTAGATTAACTGCATTTGCTCATGAAAAGGGAATTAAGTTGCATTATTCTGCCAACTACTACCCGCAAGGAAATGGTTTGGCAGAATCTACAAACAAGAATTTGATTAGGATCTTAAAAAAGATTGTCATAGAAAACCAGAGAAGTTGGCATTTAGCACTACCGAACGCTCTTTGGGCTGATAGGGTCACACCCAAGAATTCTTTAGGTGTGTCACCATATACCCTTGTTTATGAAAAAGAGGCTATACTTCCTCCTAACATTATGCTACCATATTCCGTAATAGCTCAAGAGTCTAGAGGCACTGATAACGAAACCCTGCAACTTAAAATCTATAATATTTTGAAGGCGGAAGATTCTAGATCCAGGGCCAAAGAACGTTTTAAGCAATAGCATGAAGTAGTGAAAAGGTGGTTTGATAAGCACAAAGCTGGAACAAAGGAATTTGAAGTGGGAGACTTGGTTCTTAAGTGGGATCATTCGCATGATGAAAAGGGGAAGCATACGAATTTTCAACAGTTATGGGTGGGCCCTTTTCAGATTGCAGCAAAACTTGGCTCTTCAACCTACAAATTGCAAGATGTACACGGGTGGGAAGAGAACTTACCAGTTAATGGTTTAGTTCTCAAACCTTATTTTTCCTGATTTTTGTTTGCTTGTTGTTTGTACATAAATAAATTGATTTGTTGTTTTACTTTGATTTATTTCATTCCTGTTTTGTTTCAGTTTAGTTTTTTTTGTTTGGTTTAAATAAAAAGAAGCAAACTTTTGGTTGCGTGGAGGACATCATAGTTCTGGATAAACTAAATCCTTGATTATAAGACTGTATATTGTTGTTTATCTGATGGAATTTCTTCTAGTTTAGCAGTTTTCTTAAATGGCTATAAACACATTGAAGTCCTGCTTAATCCATAAAAATTAACTCAGGATTAAAAAAGTCCGGAATACTATTTTGAGGCTCCATCCATTTCACATCTAAAATGTCCTAGGGGATGACAGCAAAAGACCTACGGAAAGGAAGCAAGGTAAACAGTATATTATATATAAATGATCCCATGCCAAAAATTGAAAGCCTAAAGGATAATAAGAGTCAAAACTCCTAAAAGCAGCAACATCTATTAAAGCAAAGTACCAAATCATATAAGCACAAAATTGACAAAAGTTCTTCTCCGTTCTTCTCCATCTCTCACACAAAAGGACACTATGGATAGAGGAGCCTGAATAAAAATTCAGAAAGAAAGGCATGAGGAGGACTCAAAAGGACAAAAAGTTCACAAGCATACAAAAGTGCAAAATGGCATGGGAATGAGGAACAAATGAATATCTTTGTTTACCATATGTGACATTCCTGTGGTGTCCAAGCTAGAAGCTACCCAAAGACAAAAGTAAAATGAAACTCATCTACTTGGCCTCAAAAGAGTTATCTTGACTTTGAAGTCTTAGTTTCCATTTCCTAAATAGGACTATCATCAATGATTAAAAGTACATATATTTGCCATTGTGGGAATCCAGACATCTAGAAGAATCCAACATGTTCTTTTGCTAAACAGTCTGTTACTTAAGGAAGAAATTATTCAGAGATCTAGGTTCACTGAGTAGTCGCCATTTGTTGCAGCTGCAACGTTCTCCCAAATTTCTTAAAATTTTTGGACCCTCCTTTAATTTTGGTATTGCTTAGATTTATTGAAATTGCTCGACTCTGCTGGGGGTTTGATCTTTTGAGGATGATTGCTGAATGAATATCTTTGTCTGCTAACGCTGCTATGTTTAACTTGGTTTTGACTTACGGGTGATTTCCTTTGGTCGATGTTGGAAGGTTTTTGAATTATGAGTTGGGGCTGTAGTCACCTACGCAGCCACCCTTGCGGAAGATTTATAATGAATGACCCGATGTAAAGTCTGTTGTTCGTCGATGCGTGTTTTTCTTGGTCATTTTATTTTACTGTCACCATTTTTGTTTCCGTTGTCGGGGGTCCTTTGTACAGTGTATCGGAGCCGCAGTTCTCTACAGAGCCACCGTTGCGGAAGCTAAATGACGAATGTTCCGATGTATAGCCCTTACCCTGGCCGATCCTGCGGGTTTATCGTTTTTCCTCGTTAATCGGAGCAGTTCATGACTGTGGGAGGAAGCCGTGTTTTTTTTATTCCTACCATTGTGGTTCCTTAACAGACTAACCGTCTGATTCTATAATAGTTTCGACCTCAGATGTATCGAATCCCATTGTAATGCTTTGTTTCGTCAATGTTTGTTTTGCTCCGGAGCACCTCCATGGGTTACCCGTCATTGCGGCGTTTTAGCAAACTAACTGACAGACGTTATGTGTTCTGATTCACCAATGAAGTCTTTATCTATCGGAGGTTTAGTTCTCGTCGGTGAAGTTTTTCTCTCCCTAGGTGACAGTTTTCTTGGTTTTTTATCAGGTTTGAGGTTTCCACGTTGAAAGTGTATTCCCGGGTTTTTACTGCTGATACTCATTTTTATTGGTAGTATCATTTAAGTTCATTGAAAAGTGGTTTGGATAAATGATGCATTTTTTGTGTTGATCGGAGACAGACATGGGATATTTTCTCAGATCCAATTGATGATTATTGTTGCAAAGAAGTCATAGCTGGAGGATAACTCAGAAGTAAGTTGGCTAAAGAAAGAAGCATTTAAAGCATAAAGAATCAGAGATGTTGCTTGAGGAAAATAAGATAGCAGAAGTATGAGATAAACAGGATCTCAAAAGGACCAATGGATTACTGAGTGTAATCATTAAGAATAGTGTCTCAAGCTTAAGAAGTTCATCATTTACCAAGCCGGTCCCTTTTTACAAAGTGCCTATAAATCTTAATTTTAATTTGAAATATAACATTTGTATGAATCATAAGCATTCATAAAAGACAAAATTGTAAAATTAAAACGTTTGGGGGAGCCCAGAGGTCACAGGGTGGGGGCAACCCAAAGGTTTTGCTATTTTGGTATGAAGATAGGAAAGTTCAAGAGAGCCGAGGACTTTTTCCCAGTGAGACTTGTGATAACATGTTGTAAGAGGAACTATTTCACTTTGCAATAATATAATTACAATTTTGCCTGTTGGAGAAAGCTTTGGTGGAAGGATTCAAATACTGTGCAAAAGGATGATGTTGAAGGGGAACTATTTCGTTTTCAGCTTTTATTCATTAACTGTGAGATCGTTCTAACTTGTTGAACCTATGTTCTTTTATGAATGTTCTTTAGTTTATTTTATGATAATTTCCACTATGAGTAATGAATGTTTTCACAGACAATGAGCTATCTTGTTGTTCATCCATCTATTCATGTTTATATATTTTAAATCAAAGAACAACTACCTATGATTTTTTTTAATGCATGAACAGTAATACATTACTCATTAAATGATAATCTCACTCCCTAGGGACAGCTTAGTTAGTTTTATTTCCTGTTTTGTTTGGTTCAGATGCGAGAGAGTCTAAGACGAGAGGTAAGAACCTGTGCATCACATTGTGACCATTCCTCATATTCTTTATCAATATGCATCTTATATAGGAACTTGCATATCATACTTAAAGTTAAAAAACACAAAATATACAGGGTGGACCGAGCCACAACCAGTAAAACCTTTTATTTTTTGTTACTTGACTTACGGTAGTCGGACCGTAAACCGGACAGATTCCCCACACCAAACAGTCACGGGCTAGTTGGGAACGTTGACTGGGGAGAATCCCTTGTTGTTGTTGCCTACGATTTTCTAGGCCTCAATAGAACCTCATCCTCTCACCATGTTAGAATGGCCCAGCCCTTACATCTTACCTACTCGTCAGAATGGCCCAGCCCTTACATCTAACCTACTCGTCAAAATGGCCCAGCACTCATATCTAATCATGTGAGAACTCACCCCACAGTCACACCAGAATGCCCCTCAGTCCCAGATTGAGCTTTCCTAGTAAATGACCAGGTACCTCAATTCTCCCAGAGAATGGCATCAGCCCTTATATCTGATCAAGTGGGAACCAATCCCTCAATCACATCAGAATGGCCATGCACTCACATCTGATCATGTAAGACTACATCTGACAGTCATATCCGAAATGCCCTTAGTCCTAGATCGAGTATTCCTGGTAACTGACCAGGCACCTCCATTCCAATAATGGCAACAGCCCTTATATCTGATCATGTAGGAACCAATCCTACAGTCACATCAGAATGGCTCAGCACTCATATCTGACATGGAAGGAACCAATCCTCTCACCATGATAGAATGGCTCAGCCCTTACATCTGACCATGGAAGGAACCAATCCTCTCACCATGTCAGAGTGGCTCACAGACTCGTCACTTCCCCTTGGAAGGAACCTTGATCTGGAGAACACCAAGCTTCTCCCTGAAGTACTCAAACTTCACTCTGGCTAATGGATTCGTCAACACATCAGCTATCTCTTCTTCCGTCGCAACATACTGGATCTTCACTGCTCCCCTCTACACCATATCCCTGATATAGTGATACTTGATCTCAATATGCTTCAACTTGTCATGGAACACCGGGTTCTCTGACAACTTCACACAACTCTGGTTGTCACAATATATACAAGTAGCATCCAATTGGAGATCAAATAAATCAGACAGTAGCTTCCTGGTCCATACCGCCTCACAACTAGTTGAACAAGCTGCGACATACTCTGCTTCAGCTGTACTCAGTGCCACACAGGATTGCTTCCTACTAAACCAAGAGATCACACCTGATCCCATACTGAAGCAACACCCTGAAGTGTTCTTCCTATCAATGGAACTTCCTGCCCAATATGAATCAACATAACCCTCCAGGTTAATCTTCTGACTCGACTCATACTTGAGCCCATAATCAACTGTACCCCTCAGGTACCTCAGAATATGCTTTGCAGCAATCAAGTGAACATGTCTCGGATCTATCAGGAACTGGCTCAAGGTGTTCACAGCAAAGCAAATATATGGTCTCATGTTCGTCAGGTACATTAAGGACCCAATCATCTGACGATACATCGTAGCATCAACCACTTTTGATGAAGCATCACTTAATAGCTTCAGGTTCGATGCCATCGATGTGGTCATGGCCTTGCAGTCCATCATCCCGAATCTCTTCAGGATCTCTACCTTATATTTCCCTTGTCCTAGGGAAATTCCATCTGCATTTTGCCACACCTCCATGCCTAGAAAATAATGCATCATACCCAAGTCCTTAATTTCGAACTCGACAGCAAGCTTCCTCTTCGTATCAGCAATCAACCCATTCGTACCTATTACAAACAGATCATCTACATACAGTAGGAGCATCACTAGATTTCCATCTTCAACCTTGTAGTAAAGGTTGGAATCTGCTTTACTCTTGGTAAATCCCAAACTAGACAGAAAGTTGTCAATTCTGTCGTACCATGTCTTGGGTGCCTGTTTCAAACTGTAAGGGCTTTCTTCAATCTACATACATGAGACTCCCTGTCATGTGTCTCAAAACCGAGTGGCTGCTCCACATACACTTCCTCTTCTACTACACCATTCCAGAAAGCAGTCTTGACATCCATCTGTTGTATCTTCCACTTCATCACTGTAGCCAGAGCAAGTACTGATCTGATGGAAGTGTATCTAGCTACAGGTGAAAAAGTTTCTTCATAATCTATTCCTTCTTTCTGGGAGAAACCACGAGCAACAAATCTTGCTTTATATTTTTCTATGCTACCGTCTGTAGCATGCTTGATCTTGTAGATCCATTTGGAAGTTACAACAAACTTCCCTTCTGGTCTTGGGACAACATCCCAAACATCATTCTTTATGATCGATTGATACTCTTCGATCATAGCATCCTTCCATTCTTTTCATTCTGTCGCTTCTTCATAATTGGAAGGTTCTTTATCGATGAAATCACATAATAATGCTACATACCCGGAGCAGGATTTGGTCCTCTTTCTTTCTCTCTGATTCTCTTCTAGAGCCCCATATCTTTCCGCACCTTGGATAGCTTCTCGTACCCAAGCAGGTTTCCTCTTATGAGGATTCTTCTCCTGAGGTGGATCTACATGTTCTTGAGGTTCTTCAAATTCTCAATCTTCTTCTTGAGTTTCTTCGTTCATGGTTGTATCATGAATACTGGGTGCTTCTGCTTCTTCAGGTTCTTCAGCAAGTCTCTTTCTGGATTTGTTGTAAGCTGAGTCTTCATCAAATTTCACATCCCTGCTGATGTTGATCTTCTTGAATCCTGGGAATTATATTATGTAAGCCTTCGAGCTTTCAGAGTATCCCACAAATATACCCTTCTTTCCTGAAGGATATAATTTTGTCCTCTTCTCTTTTGGAATGTGTATGTATACTGGACAACCGATATTTTGAGATGGTTGACTTCTAGTTTCTTGCTGGAAAAGACTTCTTCAAGTGTCTTATTCTCGAGTACTCTGTGTGGAGTACGGTTTTGTACATACACCGTTGTTCTGGCAGCTTCTACCCATAAATGCATGGGAAGATCTTGATCATGAAGCATAGCTCTTGCAGCTTCCATGATAGTTCTTTTCTTCCTTTCTGCAATCCCATTTTGTTGTGGATTATATGGAGTGGACAACTCCCTCTTAATCCCAAAGTCTTTGCATAACTCTTTGAATTCATTCGAAGTGAATTCTCCGCCATTATCTGATCGAAAGGTCTTGATCTTCTTTTCAGTGTGGTTCTCAATCAAGGCTTTGAATTCCTTGAACTTGCTGAAAACTTCGTCTTTGTTCTTCATGAAGTAAATCCATCTCTTCCTAGAAAATTCATCAATGAAAGAAACATAGTATACATACCCGCTTAGTGAGCTTGATGGCATTGGTCCACATACATCGGAGTGGATGATTTCCAAGATTCCTTTTGTTTTTCTCTCACTACTTGGAAATGTCTTCTTTGTATTCTTTCCTTTCGCGCATCCTTTGCAGACTCCATCATGTTTTGCTTGAATTTCTGGAAGACCTTCAACAGCTTTGCTTGCAAGTGGTAGTGCTTTGTAATGCACATGTGCAAGCCTTCTATGCCAAAGTTCATTTGGCTCTACTGTGTCATGGACCAAGGCTTGTTCTGGATGGCCCTTCAATTTGTATAGACCTCCTTCTTGTTCCCTAATCACTCCTGCATCATTAATAGTCTTTCCCTTTGGCCACATGATAACTTGGCCATCTATAAATGCAACCCTGATGCCTTTTGCATCTAATGCAGATATGGAGAGAAGGTTCTTCTTTAGTCCTGGTACAAACAATACTTCCTTCATTGTCATAGACTTTCCAGAGTCTAGTTTATAGGAGGGATTCCCCACTACCTTTTATTGGATATTGGTAGTCATCTCTGAGCTTCACCTTGTGTGGTGATTCATGTTCTGATAGTTTCACAAAGGATTCCTTGAATCCTGTCATATGTTTGGAAGCCCCACTATCTATAAGCCAATCATTGCTTCCATGTGTGATGTTTCCAGTGAGAGAGAAAATCAAAACATATTCTTCATCACTTGAGGAATCATCACTTTCTTGCTTGTTTCTCTTTGAGGAAGGTTCATCATCTTCTGCAGCATGAGCATGATGTTTTCTCTTGTTGTTTTTCTTCTTGTGAGAGTTTCTTTTGTTTCTATGACAATCTCTGGCAAAGTGCCTTCTTTCATCACAAGTATAACATCTGAGTTGAGATTTCTTCTAGGAAGAGTGCTTACCTTTAGAATGATGATGATGATGGTCCCTTCTAGGTTTCTTGGATTGAACTATGAGAGCTTGATCTTCACTTCCCATCTTTTCTTCTTGAGCTGATATCTGAGCTTCTTCTTGTGAGCATTCTTCCCAAAGTCTATTGAACTTGACTAACTTGTTTCTGGCACAGATTCCTTGAATAAAGGAGTCCCATGATCTAGGGAGACCATTCAAGGTGGTCATTACAATCTCTGCATTTTCCACTTCTTCATCTACTGCTTCTAGTTGTTCCTTGATCTGAGAGACTCTTGTGAAGTAAGACTGGATGGTCTCTGCATTCTGAATCTTCGCATTCTTCAACTGGTTCCTCAAAGTCATTTTCCTATTTATGTTCTTTCCTTCAAACAATTTGGTTAGGGCATCAAACATAGCTTTAGGTGTCTTTAGGGAGGACACCTGTGGTATGAGGTGATCCTTGATTGAATCAGCAATAATCCTCTTTGCCATAACCAACTTCTTCTTGTGTAAGGCCTTAGCCTCATCTCCCTCTGGAACTGGAACCTCCTCATTGATGTAGGAGTCCAACTCATTTTCTTCCAGGACCAGGGAGATCCTATACTTTCAGGCTCGGAAGTTATTAGATCCCTCAAGCTTTTCATCAAGCTTGGTATGATGATACATCTTAACTGAGAACCTCAAATGAAGATACAAAATATTTAGATCTTACCAGGTCAAGATGTCGAATCTGGATTTGGAGCTGAAATTCTGCAATGTTGGTTCAGGAGCAGATTAGGGTTTGGGCTTTCCGGAGTTCTATCCAACCAAATGCTTTGATATTGATCTCTAAACTTCAATTTTGAGGAGGAGATCAAGCCAGGCCTGGGCTCACTGAAAAATTCCACTTCTATGGAAAGCCCTAATTTTCGGCAGTAGTGTTAGGTCCAAAATTGAAAAACCCTAGAATTGGATTCTGCTTCGACAGAAAGATGCGCCCTAGGGAGGAGAGTTATTCCAACCTTATTTTGCTGAAAATATATGGATAGAGATCCACAAAGTAGGAAGCCCTAGTTCTCGCAGCTGCACAGTGTCTTCTTCTCAGGTTAGCTCTGATACCATGTTAGATTTTTAACATTAAGCTAGCATTATATTAGGATATTTAACTGAGAGAATAACAAGCACAGCAATCAAACACAAGAGACAATGAACACGGTGTTTTTCCTCGGGGAAACCATAAATGGAGAAAACCCCGCAACTTCCTCAGAGATAGAATCAGCACCAAAAGTAAAACCCCAAAATAGTAAGATGATCTCCCGACAGCAATAACCTCTTTCTTCCTATCCCCAGTTCCTTCTTCTTCCTCAGCTATGCGCTACAACTGAGTGTGAGTGAGTGTGTTATAAATAGAGAGGCTAGCTCTCTATTTATACTAATTCCCAACTTGAGAAAACCCTACTAGGGTCGACTTCACTAGGTGAGTCTAACAACCCTAGTGCCCCAAAACTGCGGGGACTTTAACCCTTGACCAATAGGAGGGTTACCCACAATGACTTGACATGACTTGTTTACATTATAGAAACTCCCTCTCAGAACATCGGGGCATGACATGACTCACTTACATTACAGACACATCCCGGAATAAACATCGGGGTACAATACATAAGATACACAATTGAATACATTCCGAAGTTACAATTACATCAACAACATAGACGCACAATTCCCTCTTTAAAAGAGGATTTCCTTCATGGGAAAAATTAGGAAAGCATAATCTCTACCGTCAAATATGTAACATAATGATGAACGGTCTAGATTGACAACGAAATTACAACATTTTACAAGGTAATGTTTCCAAAATTTTCTCTTCGGGGGCTCCAAAAGATGTCAACGCACCCCCTAGACCCCCCTAAAGACAATAGTGGGGAGTGGAATCCCCCCTACACCCCGTTGTTAGGTACTGAGCTAAACTGAAACAATCCTTTGACTTAGGAAGATAATCAGGCTTCACAACCAACAATCTTCAACTTGGAGATTGATCACCACAACTCCACCGCTACTGCACTTGTTAGACTATGACCCACCTTGAACCTGACAAGTTTCTCACCTTCACCTTCATGCTTGAGGCCAACTGAAACTAAGAAAGAACTCAGTTTATCCTTGGTTACTTCCTTTGTTAACATGTCTACATGATATTGATTAGTATGTATCTTTTCCAACTTCAACTGTCCATCTTCCAAAATGGATCATGTGAAATGGTACTTGAGTTGTATATGCTTAGTTTTAGAATGGAAAGTTGAGTTATTTTCAAGATGAATGACACTCTAAGTATCATTGTACAACTTTTTATTCTCCTGCTTCTTACACATATCCTCCATAAACCTCTATAGCCATATCATTTCTTTAGTAGCCTTTGTAGAACCACCATACTATGCTTTTGTTTTTCAAAGTGAAACAACCTCTTGTAGTTTCAAAATCTAACTTATTGTTGTTCCACCTACGTTAAAAACACACCATATGGTACTCCTCCTATTATCTTTCTCACCTGCCATATATGAATCAACATATCCCTATATAATAGTGTTTAAAGTTCCAAAACATAATGCATGGGTATTAGTACCTCTCATATACCTAAGAATCCACTTTGCTGCCTCCCAATGCTCTTTACCTGGATTGTTTATATACCTGCTCACAACTCCTATCACATGTGTAATATACGGTCTTGTGTACACCATCACATACATCAAGCTACCAACTGCTGATGAATATCGGGCCTTCAACGTGGATTTTATCTACTCCCATGTCTTGGGACACATATCCTTAATTAGATTAAAATGGTTGGCCAAAGGTGTATTAATTGGTTTTTCATCATGCATTCTAAACCTTTCCAACACCACCTCTATGTACTCACCTTGAGACAATGTCAATTTGTGAATTTTTTATGTCTCTTGTTATTATCATACAAAGGATTTTCTTTGCAACACCTAAATCCTTCATTGAAAATGAATTAGCTAATTTCCTTTCAACCACATTTATATCCTGCATGTTAGACCCTACAACAAGCATGTCATCTACATACAATAACAAAATAATATAGATTCCATTATCTGGCCTTTTAAAATAAACACAATGGTTAGAATGGCATCTACTATAACCTTATTATGTCAAAAACCCCTCAAATTTCAAATACCATTTCCCGTGAGCTTTCTTTAGTCCATACAATATCTTCTTCAACCTACACGCTAAATTCTCCTTCCCTTTGACCTCATACCCCTGTGGTTGTTGGACGTAAATATTTTCCTCCAAATCCCTATGGAGAAAATTTGTTTTTAAATCTAATTATTCAAGGAGAAAATATTCTACCATCACTAGACTTAGAATATTCCTAATTGAAGTCATTTTAACAACACGGAAAATATTTCATCAAAATCTATGTCTTTCTTCTATGCAAACCCCTTTACCACAAGTCTGGTTGTGTACCTCTTTTTGCCTCCATCTTCTTCCATAAACCCATAAACTCATTTATTATGCAATGGTAGTTTACCCGTAGGTAACAGAACCAATTCCTAAGTCTGGTTACTTACCAAGGATTCCATCACTCTTTCATGCCTTGCTCCCACTTCTTTCTAGTTTCTACCTACATTGTCTCTTCATAACTTCTCGGTTCACCAGAATCAATCAACAATAAATAATACAATGATGGAGAGTATCATTCAAGGGGTCTACTTAACCTAGCAGATATTCTAAAAACACTTGCAGGATTTTAAAGTTCATGATGTTGCTATTGTTGTACAATTTGATTTTTTGGCACCTTCAAAATTTCATTTGCTTTGATTTCATCAAGTACTATGCATTATAATGCGTTTTCTTTTTTCAATTTATTTCCTTACAAATGATCTGTATACATGACCTTTTCATTGAATACCACATATCTACTCCTAATGATTTTGTTTTTTTCATAATCCCATAAGCAATAACCAAAATCATTAACTTTGTATCCAATAAAGGTACACTTCTTGGATTTTGCCTCAAGCATTGTTCTAATTTCTTTATTAATATGGACAAATGCCTCACAACCAAAGGCCTTAATGAGTAGTTTACCTTTTAACTATTTGTGTTTATAGCTTTGTGAGGTATTCTCACAAGTCAACCTAGCAAAAGAAATAATTTCGCCAACAATAAAGGGATGCGTCCTTTCACTTCATTCACTATAAAGTAAAAGTCATGAACTTGCCATTTATTCAAACATTCATATATCTTTCTATTGCAACAAAGTAATAAAAAGAATGCAACTTTCATCTTAGTATAAATCTATTTGTTTTTGTCCATGGTTTATCTTTCAATTATCCTATTTGTTTTTGTTGTATATAATTGAAATATATTGTTGTTATCTTAAAACTTCAACATGGTATTAGATTAGTGTTGAAAGAAATCATTGTCTTCTTAAGTTCCAACATGGTATCAAAGCCAATGGCTCGGATTTTTGAGGTATTTACCAAATTCTCATTAGATGTGGTAAAATCTAATTCCTGGGGAATCTTCCATATTGTTATTAGATGTGGTGTCTTGGTTTGTTGTTGGGATTTGTGATGGTATTGTTCCACGGTATTCCCTTCCAACCCATTGATTTCATTAACATATCGTATTTACTAATTTTTATGTACTAAGATATTTCTTGTATGTGGGATTTCATGTATAAACATGGTATTCCCTTCCAATCCATGGTATTTCATTAATATATGGTATTTACTAATTTCTATTTACTATGCATAGGTTTTGTATGCAGGATTTGATGTATAAACATGGTATTCCATTCCAACCCATGGTATTTCATTAATATATGGTATTTACTAATTTCTATTTACTATGGAGAGGTTTTACACTGATTTTTTTGCATGCGTTAAAAAGTCTCTTACCACAATCAAAACAATGATTGCAAATAAGGAAGTCAAATGTCACTAATATATTATTTATAAATACACTGCAACCTCCTTTGTTACCCATGGCTTCACATAAGGCATATTACCCTACCTAGAGATGGTGCAATGATTGATTAAGAGGACGATATGGCTTCATGTTACTTTGGAAGTTGTAGAGGAACATGCAGCTCTTAGTGGTACTTTTCGGGAGATAGTTTCGAGATCATGGAGAAAGTCAATGGAGACTTCTAAGTGGATCTATAAGATCAGGGATGGATTCTAAATCGACATCCAAGTGGGCACATTATCTAAGCTATGAGGGCATCCAGTTTGCAAGGTTAGAGAAAGTCATCGATTGTATTCGGTGTTCTTAAGGGAGCAGGAGGCTCATCTCAGTGAACCAAATTGGTGGGAGATGACACAAATGGATACAAGGATACCCAGATGCAGAGGGAGAAGGGTGTTTAGATTTAGAGGGAGAAGGATACTTAGGTGAAGAGGAAGTAGGGTGCTTCCACACAAAGGGAGTAACTGCAACACATTTTGTTGATGTTTCTCTAGGGTGCAACATCAGGAAAACATTCTACCATATTGCTCATGTGATTTGACCAAGGAGAATGATACATTAACTCACGGGAAATGGCCATGTGATTTGGATAGTAGTGAATGGCCTTGGCGTAGACATCTCAGCCTTGTGATTTGGCTAGATGTGATTAGGGATCCAGGTGCTTGCACAACCTTTCTTAGTCATGTGATTTGACAGTGTGAATAAGGCTTGAGGTCACTTGCATTTTTTGTGAGGTAGTTCTCTGTGATGGAGTGATCGATCTCATTATATATCAAGGTTGACTTGTTCATTTGACAGGGACTAGCTACCCTTGTGGAATAAATAATGTCTAGTCTAATGTGGGTGCACAAACATTGGAGCCCTAGTCATGAATAGCTGTGCATGTGAGGAGAATAATAATATCGGCTAGATGCAAGTTCATGGAAAAACTTCTCTAGTGAAAGAAGAAATCTCGAGAAGAGACTTTAAGTGCTAACATTGTGTATGTCAGTATAGAGTCAATTATTTGGTTCATATTTTGACTAAGGAGAATCTTTGGGTAGAGTCTTGAGAAGAGACTTGAAGTGCTAATGTTATCTATGTCATCATAGAGCCTATTCTCTGGTCGTTCTTTTGACTAAGGATAATCTCCAGGTAGAGTCTCGAGAAGAGACTTGAAGTGCTAACATTGTGTATGTCAGCATAGAGTCAATTCTTTGGTTGGTATTTTAACTCAGGAGAGCTCCAGATAGAGTCTCAAGAAGAGAATTGAAGTGCTAACATTGAGTATGTCAAAGCACAACTGATTATGTGGTTGTTCTTTTGACTAAGTAGAAGCTCTAGATAGAGTCTCGAGAATATATTTGAAGTGATAACATTGAGTATGTTAGCATAGAGTTGAATCTTTGGTTGGTCTTTTAACTAAGGAGAAGCTCCAGGTAGAGTCACAAGAAGAGACTTGAAGTACTAACATTGGGTATGCCAGAATAGAATCAATTCACTAGTTGGCATTTTGACTAAGGAGAAGCTCCAGGTAGAGTCTCAAGAGGACACTTGAACTAATGACATCAGGCTCGAGGGAGATCATGATGAATGGGGCCCATAAAGGATCTAAATAAGACTCGAGATGCATATGCCTAGTGGGACAAATATAATGTAGTTAACATTAGGAGTTCTATAATAATGAAAGACAATTGGAAGGAGAATGGACCATCACCATGGCTAAAATCGTTAAGTAGAATACCTCCCTAGCTAAATAGGGAGGTATATTCTAGTTCCATTATATTTTGATAAATGATTAGATTATAGACATCCTCACCAAGCCTCTTTCCAAGGCGAAGTTTGTGTAATTCCATGACAGGCTTGGATTGGTGGATAATGCCTCCCTCAATTAGGAGTGCTAATGATTGCAGCATTAATGAGACACTCTCCCTGAGACAGGAAGAATGATGTGACTCTCCCTTGAGAGGGAGAGAGAGGGAGTTGACACTTCTCGATGGGCTAAGTTATATTGAGGAACTTTCTCATAATGACGAGATGTTGAAGATAATTCATGATGCTTAGATAATATCTAGATTTGTTCTAACATGATGATACCTCCCTCGCTAAGAGGGAGTGTTGGTGTTTATAGGTTCGTGAGGTATCCTCACAAGTCGACCCAAAAAAAGAAATAAAATTGAATATATTTAAAGACATTAACAATATTATTATTAGTATTTAATAATAATATTTGTCATGAAATGACATTTCAGCCAACAATAAAGGGATGGGTCCTTTCGCTTCATTCACTATAAAGTAAAAGTATTGAGCTTTCCATTTATTCAACCATTCATCTATCTCTCTACTACAATGAAGTAATAAGAAGGATGCATCTATGATCTCAATATAAATCCACTTGTTTATGTGCATGGTTTATCTTTCAGTGAAACTATTTGTTTATGTTGCATATAATTGAAATGTATGGTTGTTATCTATCTCAAATCTTCAACATTTACTTGTACATGCCTCTTCTAGAATGCCACCATCCAATGACCTTGAAGGCCCTATATTTATTAAGTAAAAAACAATATCTAAAACATATGCCCAAAAATTTAAGGGAAACCCTGCATGAAATATCATACTCCTTGTATGCTCCATGATTATCTTATTCATTCTTTCTGACACGCCATTTTCTTGTGGTGTTCCTTCAACTGTCTTCTCTCTATGAATCCCATGGTATGTACAATGACTATCAAACTCATTGTCACGGTATTCACCTCCATTATTTGATATGAGACACTTCAACCTTTTTCCTATCTCATTCTCAACCAAAGATTTTCATTTCTTAGAAGTATCAAAAACATCATATTTTTGGCAAATGCAATAAACCCAAGTTTTCCTAGTTGCATCATCATTAAATGTAACATAATAACAAGAGACACCAATAGATGATACTTGGGTAGGTCCCCATACATATGTATGCACAAGATTTAACTTTTCCAGCCTTCTTTTTCTTCCCAAATCTAAGAAATCTGACTCTCTTATGTTTTCCATAAACATGGTGCTCACAAAAGTCCAAATCAGCCTGCTTCAAATCTAGCAGCAACTTCCTTGAATGGGAAATTTGCATCCCCTTCTCACTCATGTGCCTAAGCCTATGATGCCACAATGTTGTATCCACTCCTATAGAAGCTAAAGAGATAGAATATTCAACATTATAAATGCATAAATATAATGTACCTACCTTCTCTCCTTTTGTTATTACCAGTGATCCTTTCATGACCTTCCATGCTTTTTTCTATAAATGTAGATATATAGCCTTCACTTCCCAACTACTCTATTGAAATTAGATTTATTTTCAAAGAAAGAATGTGCTTCACCTCTTTAAGAAACCATTGGTTTTGATTCTTTAACTTTAACTATATCTTACCCTTTCCAACAATTTTACATGGTTCGTCATCACCCAAATAAACCTATCCAAAATCACCTTGAACATAATCGTGAAAATATTTCTTATCAGGTGTGGGATGAAATAAATCCCATGAATCTAATACCAAAGAATCAATCATTATTATATAATGAAAGAATAAAAGCACATTGTAACACAACACCTATGACATTTGCTTCCTAATTATTCCCTTGTTGTCGATCTCCTTGTTTCTTTAGAAATTTTCAGTCTTTCTTCTGATGCCCTTTCGTCCCATAATTCCAACGCTCTATCTTTCCTATTATGGATTTGGATCTACCCTTCCTAGACTTCCACGATTCCCTTGGCTCTTTCCTCTCTCCCTTTTTCTTTCTTTGTTCTCCATAATCAATTCCCTACCCAATGTCTCACTTGTGCTTTTCCATTGCATTTCCTTGCTAAAGATAACAGCAACAACATCGTCAAATTTCAAAGTGATTTAACCAAAGGCATAGTTACTTACGGCCATGACCAACCCATTCTAGCTTTCTCGCAATGAGCATAAGATTAGAAGAACCCTAACCTCATCATCAAAGTTCACTCCTACAGAACTTAACAAATTATTAACCATATTAAATCCATTTAAATGGTCAGCAAAACAACGACCTTTTGACATCTTCATATTAAATAATTGCTTCATTAGAAATACCTTGTTAGAGGTCGAGGGATTTTCATACTGTTTATCTGATGCTCTCATTACATCCTTTGTTTTCTTTTCTTTTGAAATGTTGAAATCCATCGACATTTCCAAGAACAAATGTTATCATTCCAAGTGCCTTTATTCAAGAACAACCCATTCTTCCTCCTTCATAGTCATCGACTTCTTTTCTTTTATGCCCAATGGTAGGAAAAGATCCTTCTAATATAAATAGTATTCCATTTGCATCTTCCATAGATGGTAGTTTTGGTCATTAAATTTCTCGACCAAACTTTCATTCTTCCACCATTGCTCCCACTCGAATGAGGAACCGCCCTTTCCTACGAGTTTATCATCCAAATAGACCTTCGACTCCTATGCCAATTTTTAGAAAACAGGATCGTACAGCTATAAATTAAAATAAATGCAGAAATAAAACATATAAAAAACAATACAAGAGAGACACCAATATACATGGTTCACCCAATATGGGCCACATCTATGGAGAAATAGTCAGTCCTTTCTTTTATTCCGTCAAGTAAAATGAAGGAATACAATCCACATCACATATGTTGCAATCTCCTCTTAACTCTCTCGCAATCTCGCTCACTTAGTCACAATCATCTTTTACAATACATAAACGGAATACAATGCTCTCTTTAAAAGAGGGTTTCCTTCTAGGGAAAAAATAAACAAACATACTATCTACCATCAATATGTAACCTAATGATGAACGATCCATATTGACTATAAAATTACAATATTTTACAACACAATTTTTCAAAATAAATATCTTTGGGGGCACTTCCCCTGAACCCCCACCAACAAGGGGCTCAAAAAGGCGCCGTTGCCCTCCCCCTGGACTCCTTTAGTCTCAATAGTGCGCGGGGGAGCCCCTTCCCTATCAAGTGTTGGTATCCAAAAACGACTTAAACAATCCTCTAACTTAAGAAGATAATCCATGACCAACGAATTTGATACTCAAGATATCAATTTTTAAAAAATTACATGTTGATGAGTTAAATATGTATTACACTATTAGTTTTCTTCCTTTTATATTTTCTAAGCATGTCTAATAAAACTAAGAATATGGGATCCGTCTTAATCAACATACAAGGTGGAAGAGTGCAGATGAAAAGAGACAGGACATGAACGTCACCAAATCTTATGCTTTGCTTCTCGTCAATCTATTCTTTTTAAACAATGTTATTATATATGTTCCATTTCAATTGAATCTATGAGGGTACTTATCACTCCATTTCTTCTATGACATGCACGTCATTCCATTGGGATCCTTATCACTCCATTTCTTTTATTCCATGCATGTAATTCCATTAATTGGTTAGTGACTTAAAATAAAACAAACACATAACCTCGGGATTGTGGCATCAGTTTTTCAATATCATTAAAGTATTGTGGTTCTTTGTAACTTGGATAGACCTCATCTTTTTCAAGTTCTTCAACTCTATGTAAAATGCAATCATTATGATATGCATGAATTGAACCATAATACACCCCTATACAATTTATTATTATTTATCCTTCCTTCATAGTTTTTGTTTTTGGTAGACTATTTATCCTTCCTTCGTAGTTTTTGGTAGACTATTATTATTACATTTATAGTTAATATGAACTATTTTGTAATAGTGTATAAGATTGATCTACTCATAGAAATATAATATTGTGAAAATAAAATAAATAAATACCTAGCAATGTGCAAGATGATTTATTAATGGAAATAATATTATGAAAATAAAATAAATAAATATCTAGCAATGTAAAAAACAATTATTATTTGATAAGTTTTGCTTCGATGTATAGAGTAGATGTATAGAGTAGGAGATTAGTTGTCAATGTAAAGAAGTGATTTTTGGGGGGTTTAATAACATGTTGACATATTTTCATTAATTTTAAAGTACAGTTTGTAAAAAAAAATATGATTTTGGAATCTCATCAACTTATATAGAATAAACATTTTAAAATTTACTCAATCTCTGTGTCATCATACTTTCAAAATATTTTGTCTATAACGTACCTTGTCAAACTTGGAATTCCAACACTTAGAAAAAAAATTAAACTAAGGGATGAAAGATGACCCCCACGGTGATTTAAAATCTTAGTCAAAGCACAATGTCCCACATGTGCACCAGTTTTTATTCCTACACCATGCACAACAAGTACTTAGCCCCAAACTCTTAACTCACGATTGAGATTGAGTAAAATTCAAGATCGTTGACACTACCAAATAGCCAAATAATCAACCGAATGGAGCTTGACACGTGGACCAATAGATGAAGTCCTTAAAAGCACAATATGTGCAATTAATTGGAAATTTGGTGAACACAATTTAGGATATCACATCACTTTTCTTACGATTAAAATCATCCACCATTTTCATATTTTTTCCATGTACCAAAAGTATCATCACATACTTTAAAGTTCTTATAGAGTTATGATAGCTCCAAAGAATGGAAATTACTTGTTTGCATCCAATACCACTAATGCTTTGTCTTATCAATATATATATATTTCCACCATCCTATGATTTACAAGAAATATTCGGACCTGCCAACAAAACAAAGGAAGCAAATAAAAACTTGGGGAGTAGAACTTTGTACGCCACTTGCATAGAAGATGTTTTAATTTCATAGAAGTGATAAGCTAATGCACTAAAAGGTTTTCCTTACATCACAACCACATTATAGTGAAGCAATGGAACAAGAATCATATTCCTTTGAGGCCAAATACCTCCAAGATGTATAAAGCTACCAAATTAATCAAGGTAGTTTAAAATGTCAATGTAGTTGTAATTTTGCATCATGGTGCCTGGGGGAACGTATGTTAACTAAATGAAAAAGGATCCATGGTAGACTAATACTGTGAACCATAAAGTTGCTCATTTTTCCAAAGAATACATGGAAATTATTTGGATCTTCACTATGTTGATTAGACAATAAATTTTTACAAATTTTCCTAGGCATTAAAGCATCATACTCTTTTATAAATTCTAGGTAAAAGAAAAGGTATTTGATTGAGGGATATCATATAAGAATAAAATCCACATCAACTGATCAATTTTCCTAAAGACCAAAAAGTTATATATATCGGCATCTCTTGTTTATGCTTAGTTTATTGCGAATTTTTAGTGGCTTTTCCATGGCCAAGCATTATATATCTCTGCATATCTAGTTTATGCTTTAGTTTATTGCAACAATTTTTAATGGCCTTTCCTTGAGAGGTCTTATAAACTCAAACACTATACAAATGTGGTATCGTATGCTTTGGAAGCAAAAAAAATTGTCATAATTTTGCAAAGTTCAAGATACTTTTGTATCTAATGTTGGGAGGATGTTAGCGAGTGTTAAGCCTACCAAATCCATGGATGAAGCAAGGAAATTGTTTAAGGACGAGGACTATTATTTCAAAACATCTCATTAATTTCCCAAAATCATAGAGTTTTGTATCTCTACATCTCTAGTTTATGATTTGGTTTATTGCAATTAATTTAATGATATTTCCATGAGGTGCTATAAACCTGAAAGGAGACTATACAAATGTGGTATCCTATGCTCTAGTGGCAAAAAACTGGTAATAATTTTTCCAAAATTCAATATTAGTTTGTATTTGGTGTTTGGAGGATGTTAACTAGTGTTCAATCTATGAGATCCATTGATGAATCAAAGGAATTGTTCAAAGGCAAGGGAGATTATTCTTTGAGGAAAATCACACTTACATTAGGATGTATGACTTTGAGGGGAATCGTAGGCTCCTCTCCAAGTTGGTTTGTCACAAGTGGTTCTTGCCTCAGTATTTCAAACAAAGTTTGAAATGTTGTGAACTCGTCAGTAAAGTTAATCCCAACATCTGTTCTAAAAGAAAGAAGTAATTAGCTCACTAGGCATCCTTTATGGTTTAAAATCAAGGTGGATGGGAATCAATAGCCGCACCTTTGATGTTGTTTGAAAGGCATCTCAATAGCCATATCCTTTTCCAGTTCGCCCATTGTTGGATCTAGATTCATATGTGGAGCATGTACCTTCTCATCCCTCTTCTTGTGTATATATAATCTTGTATCCAACCCCATAGCTAGTTATCGAACCCAATAAATCCATATCCATATGTTCATGCGTGGATCAAGATATAGGTCCTACAATAAAAGAGTCCTTAGACAACATAATTTTTCATTTCATTTCTATTCAAATTTGTTATTTATTATGTAATAGGCATTGGCCATTTTAAAAGGTGGCCAAAGACTAGGTTGTTTTCAATTTGGAACTCGATGAAGATGAAAAGGGTTGTTACTTGATATGTATATTGAGATCCAAGTGATTTCCATTAAATATAGTACTATGTTCTTATAAGATACACTTGAAGAGTCAAAAATTAAAGAGGGAAAGGAAGGTGGTGGTCACGATGTTGATAAAAATAAGAAGAGCTCAAAAAACCCTGGCACTAACTAAGACTTTGATGACAAAATTTAAAGTGATGTACAATCTGTGGGAAGCACACATTATAAAAACTCAATTATCAAATGCAACAAATCCATGAATGAAGAACAAACTTCAACTCAACCTATAACACAAAATGTTACTAGCATAGTTGTTTTTTTAAAAGTAAATGCTAACCAAGCTCAAATTATACTACCTCCCCAAGTCGTCTAGTATACAAGATCAAATTATAATTTCAAGAAAACCACTTCTAATCATAATCATGCAAATATAACTACTACAACTAAGGGAGTATTTGTTACTTTACTGAAAATTAAGAAACTGACTAAAGGAAATAACACAACAACTAGAGGAAATAGAGAAGGCCCCAAGAATCCCAAAAGGTCAAACGATCATGACATGCTCATTTTGACTTCCAAGAAGAAAAAGTGGAAGGAATTTGAGAAAAGTGAGATTGTTGAGAAAAATGTCGATTTTAATGATAACATCCTGCTTGTAAATAATACAAACTAAGATATTATATATGTCAAATCATCCACTGAAGGTATGTTGTCAACGATGAAGCCATAGGTCACAAGTTCAACTCTAGTTGAGTCCCTCAAGATTACCAGCAACTATTTTCACTACCAATGGAGCCACCATCCATCTAGATATTATGGGGAAGAGGGGGGTATATTATGAGGTTTTCCTTGGGGAAACAAAATGTGGATATGTTAGCTTCTTGGACCATTGCAAAGATAAAATAGGGAGAATCATTTTAATGTAGCTAGTGACACCTTCCTTATTTTTTAGGATAATGCATTACCCTTCATAAATTCAATTTTAGCATTTAAGAAGCAAATCGTGTAGATGTTAAAAATCGAAACAATGGGAGGAAGAAAGTAGAGGAGTTAACCAATTTTGATGTTAATTATGTAGAAGTTGAAAGAGCGATGAAGAGATTAGAGGCATTAATAGTTTTCTTAAGTTGAAGATGGAAAAACAAAACAAAATATTCTAATTAACAAATTGAATAACAAAATTCTTGGATTAGATATTGCTTGAACCGTAAATTGTCATACAAGGATCCCTTGTTTGGAAGGATATCTAATGATGATCATGAACAAATAGGATATTGAGGGAAGAGAAAATTTGTCGTGTATATGTAATTTTAAGCATTCTACAAAGTACACACATCATAAGTAAAAATTTAATTCATATTATTGTAGCATAACACTCCAGTTAAAACCAACAACCAAACTCATTCCATGGATAGTACAAAACTTAGACAAAATGATAAGCTTTGGAAATGCATTGCTCATGCTTTATTTTTATGATCATTGTCTTATGCCTCCAACATCTATTAATAAACAATCTAGTATATTGTCAAAAAATTGTAATCAACAAAAACATTGATAACATTTCAAACAAATATTAACACCCTTCTCGAGGACTAGCTAAAAATTCCATATGCATTGTTCAACCAAAGTTTTTCATGGTGTCCCCTACAGGCCCTAACGTGGAAGGGGGTGAGAGAACTAAGAGTTCTATCGAAATATCAACAAAAACCGACAAATTAATAGCTAGTGCTTCCAAAGCATTCTTTATTGCTTGCAATGCTATCATTTTTCACCGCAACCTACAATTGACAATTGGACCTCAACTTCCCATTATTTAAGATATTCCATCTAATCATACACCAATTCAAATTCAAGAGGTGTAGGATGACGCACTAGTGTTGGACACAACTCTATCCTCCAACATGCATGGGATTGCTTAGGCAGCCACAGGGAATGCCACTTAACTATGCTCTTGTTGCTCAGAATGGCTTGATGAAGCTTCCTCGTCTCATTTTCCACATGTAATGCCCCGACAGTAAGCCCCGAGCATGTGTAATGTTATGGACTATGGACTATGGACTGTGGATATTATTGTTATTATTATACTTATCTATAACAAAATAATGTCTCAACATGGACAACAACGTTGTTGGAGTGTCCTGGGTTCCACATGTGAAGGGGTTCTAGTCTTCCTAATTTAGATGTTATTGGACCATGGTGGCCCTAGTTTGTCTAATTAATGTTTTACAATCACCCATGCAACCATGCAACCTTGCACATGCACTCTTGCTTCCATGCACCGTAGTACTCCACGAACCATGCACCATAGTACTCCAGTGAACTAGAGTAGTTTCCAGTCAATTAGAGTTAGTTTGGTTGATTGGGAGTTGTCCTAAGTTAACTGGTGTCTAAAGACAATAGCCTCTAGTGAATGGCATATTCTTGTATCATTACATTGCAATGCAAGTAGAATGGGGAACTGTGTTTCAATGGAAGGGAAATCTTCCTTAATGGTTGAATGTTTAAAAAAAAAATGTTTGGCATATTATCTTGACCTTAATGAGTATCATTACGTAGTGCTTAGCTTAGATTCGACCATCCCCTCTGTTAAATAGCCCAGTTACCCAACCATGATCAATGAATTTGCAATGATATTCCGTCTACTTCATAAGTTTTATAAAGTATGTCAACCCCCACCAATTATTGAAAGTGTTTTTGTTCACTTGGTTCAATGGTGAACAATATACATGTGTCACTTCCCTGAAACATCTCTTGCAACATATATAAGAAGTGTAAAGAAGGAAGCTGCGTTGGAGAGTTGAAGATCTCGACGTTTCGACCCCTACTCTGGGATCATCCTCAGGAGAACTAGAAGCTTATGGTGACAACAACTGTCTAATAATGATGGTAAGAAGTTTCATTCATTTAGAGCAGAAGTCACCAAAGACAACAACTGTCTAATAATGATGTTGTCACCTTACACAAGCCTAGAACAATTGAAATAATGCCACCATCCAACTATTATAAGAATTATAATTAGATTGTGACACAGTTCAATGAAACACACCTAAGGTTTGCCACCTTACATTCAAAGATTTGCTTCCAAGTGCAGTCAAGATACAAAAAACATATGGGATAACAATCTGAAGAGTCAAATGAAAGAGACAACCAGAAGGGAAAGAGACCTCTTACCCATAAAATACCAAACCCAAAAAACTAGGGCCTATTTCGAAAAGACCACCATTTTCAATAAAATTCAATGACAAACTTGGCTAATGAAAACTTGCCTTAGCAAAGCAAAAGTTGGTAGCACCGAGAATGTCCTCTACTATTGTAGGGGTTGGGGTACAATTCATATTATTCTGCCTTTAACAACAAATAACAACAAAGAGAATTTGAAACTATATGATGGAATTGGGAATGGCATGTGTGGTGCCATCCCATGCTTGTTCTAGACTATATCATCTTCCAAGTTGTTATGTGTTACGATGCATATGGCTTAAGAAGGTTTGATTCGTGTGATAAACTTCGAAGGGTAGGAAAGTGAAAATATATCCCCTTTTCTATTCATTTGATCCTACATTTACACCCCAAATAGCATGGAAAAATTCAATGCTACTAAGGCTTCACACCGATTCCTAGTTACTCCCCAAGCAAGAGGGCTTGTTAAGAGGTTGCACCTCTTATTCACGAGCTTGAGTAAAATTGTCAAGGTTGTGACTACCATTAGAAATTGAACCTTGGTAGGGTCAATACTTTGAAGCCCATGACGTAGAACATAGGTTTCGCATTAATTATTGGTCAAGGTCCCAATTCCCTAAACATATTTAATTTCTAGGTTTCCTCTAGGATCAACGACAATGCCACCCACACATGCCAGCCCCGCCTTCAACTCACTAACTTATCAAATGCTATCTTAGTTAAATCAATACACAAGCAAATCACCTATGTATCGTGAAGGGTATAACTGTCTACGTACCATATCATTGATTCAAATCATTCCCCAAAGTGGGAGGTCAGCAGATGACTTGAGTGCTTACATGTGATTTCCATTAAGCAAACACTTGGTCATCCATATGAATGGATGTTTCCAAATTTTCTAGTAATCAAGCAATGAAAATTACATGTAAAAATCATCAATGTTGTCATTTTCTTTTCCCCTCGTCTATTGGACAATTTTTTATTTTTAGTTTTTAATCTTATACTCACCATGAAAAAACATGAAAAACTTCACCACAAATATAAAAAGACCTTGCCATAACAAGAGAGATTGCATATTTTACTATTCTATTAAGGAATTAAAAGTAGAAATTGCAATTTCCAGATATTCCAAAGATCATGCTTTTTTATCATGTTTATGAAAAGACGATAAAACATGAAAGCTTTAGTTGAAACCACCATACTCCCTTATAATTAAAACATCTAAAAAAACAACATAAAATATTTCATATTCTTTAAATTATTTCAAACAACCTAAAACGTTTCATACCACATAAAGTCAACAAATAAAAGCATAATCCAAATATGTAGTCTACCTCGGACCACTGGCATTCAAGTCAAGACATTGACCAAGGAAATATCCAATATTCACAAACTCAGAAATAAAAGCATAAAATCCAAATCTGCAATCTGCCTCACACCACTGGCATCCAAGTCATGACATTGACGAAGGAAAGCTCCAATATTTACAAACTTGAAGTCCCGATGGTGAGGTGTCCCATATTAAGCTTGATTCAAAGAGATGATGGAAAAGAGAAAAACTCAAAATTGAGAAATAATTGAACTTGAACTACTTCACCCTTCACTCTTTAGTAGTTTTATATTTTCATTTTGCATCTAGCTTCCTGAAATGGGTATCAAATTGGAAATAACCAAACTTTTAACAACTTCACCCTTTAGTAGTTTTGTAATCCTTTTGCATCTAGTTTCTTGAATTGGGTATCAAACGGGAATCCTTGCAGTAGTTCTACTTGCACTCTGCTTAATTAGGAACTTTACTAACAAATTGTGTCCACTAAACTTGTGCTTCTTGAGCAGAACTTTACTAACAAATTGTGTCCACTAAACTTGTGCTTGTTGAAAGAGTAACCTTGGGGGCTAAATATTGAATGTTTTATAGTCAAATCTAATACTCCCTCTAATTTAAAAAAAAAAAAAAATTAAAAGAAATAAAGTTAAAACAGAGAAGATAAACGTGACAAAGGTCAATGTAGCAAAAGCACAAAGGGAGGAGTAAAAATGAAACAAAAATAACAATTAAACATTTGTGAATTTCAACCAGCATTCAAAAATCAACATTGTATTAGTTATTGATAGACAGACTCGACGAAGAACTTCAAGGGCAATATGAAATCAGTGTTAAAGATAGCCTTCTAAAAGAGGGCAGAAACAAAGCATATGGAACTAATATAAATATATGCAATGACAACAAAACAATAAACATATGCAATGAAAACAAAACAAGAAAAAAAATGTAAACAGAAAATCTACAGTTCGTCGATGTGGACATAAATATTCTACCCAATTCTACCATTAGATATACATTATACTATACAAGTATACAATTTCATATTTGCAAGAGTACATATGATTCCACCAAAGTACACATTAAACTTAACGTATCTGAAAGAAAAAAACTATAAAAAGAGTGATGTTCAGATTCTTTATTATAATAATAATAATAATAATCTATTTTTAAGGTCACTGCCAAGCAAGACACCAAATTGGTGTATGAGACCCCCTTGTTTGTGGGACAAGCGACCCCCTCTACGCAGGATTTAACTGCTAAAGTATACAGAGATGTACATACACTACCCTCCTCTCGATTTGAACGCGTGACCTCCTACAAGAAAACACATGCTCTTAACCATTGTGACACTTCCAAAAACATATCACCTATATGCCGAACTACAATACGGTTACCTAATCGGCCTCTTCCCATGTACTCTCTTCTCCCACCAATCAAACTACCATGTCAACCTATAGACCATAAATATTACAATTTTATGAACTACACAAATTGCTCTTTAAACTAGTGTAAAGTGTACTTGTTGCTCCACGCTTCTTACCGAAATAAACTTTCAACAACTGTATGAAAACTTGTTGAATCAAATACATCATTAGTGTAGCCACTGGGTTTAGTTTGTCTACGGTAAATGGTTTAGAGGTCATTAGACCTTTCTAGAGGTCTAATGGACTCTAGCATTCTAGATCCAGTTGGTATGTTGTATATATACAATTTATAGGTCATTCTATAGAAGGTTGTAATGTAACAGGCTTTGGGTACCTTGCCCTCCAACAATCAGTTCAACTTCGGGTATCTTAAATCAGAACAAGGGGTCTTTCTTTCTTTATCATAGGGGAGCCATTTACTCTTTTCTGTGATAGACAAAATATTAGACCACACCCTCGTTACACCTTTTGAACCGATGATGTTTGATTGACAAAAAGATTATAAAACAAATTAACAGAAACCAACTACCGTAGCCTTTAAAGGCAAACTACTTTTTTCACTTTCCTTTCCCTTTTTTGAAAGGTAGAACTACTCACTACAGGAATGCCATTCCAATTAGTTCTGAGTGACTTCAAACTCTACAGCGGTATTAAATGTTGCAAATAAATTACTTGGTACTCTTGGATGTTGAATGAAAATCACATGGGGACCAATAAACGTTGCATGGGACTTCACATTAAGTAATCATTGCACGAAGTAGTGAAGTGCTTATGATCATTGGGGAGATATTGTCATTATTACATGGGCACCTATAAATGTTGCATGGGACTTCACATTAAGTAATCATTGCACCAAGTAGTGAAGTGCTTAGGATCATTGGAGAGATATTGTTATGTTACATAAGTAAAGTTTTTATGTGAACTCGTAATTTATCAAAATAAAAAGTAAATAAAAAAATTCATGTCCACTCATAAATAAATAAAATTAAAACCAATATAGATCCATCTTAAATTTGAATATATTAAGCACACACAGAGATCCAATTTCTTGATGTGTAAAATAATTAATATTAAAAAAAAATTACACTTCAAGAATTAGGATCCCTCTTGGTGCTTACTAAATCAGGATTTACCATGAATCTATGCTGGTTTACACAATATTCATCAAATTTTTTGAATTTAAAGGGTACAAAATATTGTGACATAAAAATGATAAAATTAGGATCCCTCTGGGTGCTTAATAAATCAGGATTTACCATGAATCCTTGCTAGTATACACAATATTCATCATTTTTTTTTTTGAATTTAAAGGTGCAAAATATGAAATAAAAATAATAAAATTAGGATCCTTCTTGGTGCTCAATAAATACTTAATAAATAGGGATTGACCATGAATCTATGCTCATCAATTTTTTTTGAATTTGAAGGTACAAAATATCGTGAAATAAAAAAATAAAAATAGCTGCACAATATTAACAAGCACACATTAAAAACACTCGTATATATATAGGAGGCACACATGATATACACTCATCCATGTGTGTCTTTCTCTCTCTAGATATAACTAACAAAAAATTAGGCAACAAATTCATTTATTATTAAAAATGCATCAAAAATCCAAGTGGCATCTATTGTAGATTACCAAACTGTCTATCTTCTGGATGTCTTTACATAATGATTTAACTGATACAAAATCAGATGATCAACCATTGTCACAATTCCCCACTTATCAACACATACACAACGTACGTAAAAGCGTGCAACTAGTATCAAGAATTCATAGCTACCAAGTTTGAAATCAGATGATCAACCATTGTCACAATTCCCCGCTTATCAACACATACCCAACGTTCGTAAAAGCGTGCAACTAGTATGAAGAATTCATAGCTGCCAAGTTTGAATTTGAATTCAGATTCAAGTTTGGTTCAATAACAAAAAAATAGGGTTAAAAGATCTTAATTCGGAAAAAATTCATAGTACACCTCTTAAATCAGCATTAGTAAACAGCCCAATATTTTTAATAAAGAAAAATTATATTTAAACTTCAAATTTACACAGCTTAATTTGATAAGCCTAAATCAATTAGGCAGATACCCAGAAAACTTGATTTAAGTTTGGAATTTGAACGCTATTCAAAAATACACCCAAATAGCTTCATTTAGCAGACAGCAATTGAATTTTGGACAGATACTCAAGTAGACACCCAGGCATCTCGGTTTACACAGGCAACAATTGAATTTTGGACAAGCAAGGCTAAGTGAACGAGCTGATCGAATCGGATTAAACTTTGTAATTCGCCAGACGGATAGTATTTCCAAATTTTCGTATTAATGGACGTGTGGAAAACATGGATAACCAACATAACAAATCACCATACATTGCAGAGTACTCTAAACATGTATCCAACATTGGCATGCTGCAATAGGATTTTATCTTGCTAGAGCATTAATGACCCATACTGCCCATCCACTAGAACCAACATACATTCCACATTATGTTACCATACGTAGTTAGAAAGAATTGGTAAAAATATTTTCTAAAAGAGGCAAATTGCTTTAACTGAAGGACTGAAAATTATAGACTACAAGCGAATTTTTAACCCGTGAACCTAATCGACATAGTAAATTGTTTACCATACCAAAGTAGGATATAATGAAGATTGACCCTAGTTACTTTCAAATTTGAAGTTAACGTCCACAAGACTTCACCAAATATTTAAAAATCCCTTGCACCGTGACCAGATACTAGTCTTCTGAAATACAAATCTAGGTAAACAGTAGCCATTAAAAACAAAATTAAAATATAGAATAATCATCTTCCAACAAAGAAATATAACAAATGTTGATGCTTCAATCGGTACAAGAAAAGAAAAGTTATCAACCCTTTTGCATCGGAGTGAAAGCTGATATATATGTACTTTACGCATCCTGATATGAAAATCAGGCACATTGAGAACAAGCTACTGGGGAAAGCATATAAGTCGTTTAATCACACCAAGTTGCGTTAACAAGTAATCAAACACAGTATAGCATCCCCTACAGAACCAAGAAAACAAACTGGTTTTATGATACAGTAATTAATACTCAATACCCCAGGGGTCCAGAGTATGCAATATTAGAAAATACTAGTGACAGTTCTCCCTAAAGGCACAAACTGAACAAGTGTGTACCTTATAATTATATTACACAGTGGCCGCATCATACTCAGTAATCCAGCGATCCAACAGATGTAATTGCAGAACTTAAATTACGAGAGTCCTGCCTAGTGACATAATCCTCTGAACTACTGCTTGCTTGTCGTTGTGTTGGAAATGAGCTCAATAGTTCCAAACCTTCCTGAGTCATTTGCTGCACCTCTGGAGGAGACAGTATTTTAATAAACCAGACATTATTAACGAACTCCCTGAAACGACAAGCTTAAATCAGAACATATTAATAAACCTGCATAAACAGACTGATCAGAGAATGACAAAAAAACATGCCAATAAACTATCAGTGTACAAACAAAAACAATACGATTTAGGTCAAAATTAACTGAACTGAATGAATATCTATATCTAGCTTTCACAAACACAGTAGGCATGAACATACTCCCAAGGATCGTCACCAAGGAGAAGGGCATCCTTCTCCTTGTCAACAAATACAAGCTGCCAGCCTGATCTTAGAGGGTCCTCAAGCTGGCCTTCTTCTAGGCCAAACATGCGGGCAAGTTCACTGCGCAGCTCTGGATAGCTGCTGAAGCGTGAGATATCAAGAGATCTCCCGACTGACCCTTGCTTGTAAACCTGTGACAATAGCAAAACTTGTTCACAGTGCATTCGCTGAAAATGAAAACTACAAGAAGCAAGGGGAAGATGTCAGAGCAGGAAACTAACCTTTATAAAGGTTCTTGTAGGTGCATTCATCTGTCCCAAATTTTCAGTGGTTGGTAAAAGTCCACTTTCATCTAAACATGCCGAAGCACTGATGTCTGAATTCAATGAAATATTGGAACCAGAAGCACAAGGAGGCGCACTCAAATAATTAGAAACACTATATTGCATGACTCCATCAGTATTGTTGCCAACATTCCTCATGTTTGACACTGTATTAGGAACAATCAAAGATGAGGAATCTATGTTGACACCAAATAGTAGGTGGCTCTGAGGATCAGACTGAATTCCTTCCTGCTCTGGAGGGCATTCTCTTGATGTGAATTGAGGTAATGACACTGACATAGATGATGTTGGAATATTGGACTGGCCAAGAGATTCTGTTTGGGGCACAACACATTGACCTCCAGAAGGAAGATGTTCAACTTGTCCACCTGGATGACAGGGGACCAAATTATTTGATAACAGTTTCTGAACCCATGAAGTAGAGGGGATTTGGCAATCACGGGGCATACCATGCCCTGCTAACATTCCCACAGGCTGATGCACAACAGAGCTTGTGCTGGGCAAGCTCAAATAATTGGAATTTTCTCCTCCAGACGAAGAGCCTAATATATTTTGAAGAGTTGATATACTTGGAATCGTCATAGCTGATGAAAGATTTCCATTGGAATCTGCAAACATTGGTTTTGGACACATGGACGACGGCAATGTTATTGCTGGCTGAGATTGAGATGAAGACAGTTGGGACAACGCACCTCCAACATTTGGAACCTGAAATGATTGTTGGCATTGTTGTTGATCAGACAATGGTTGCTGCTGTTCACTAAAACAATGCTGCAGCTGTTGTTGCAAAAGATGATGCTGAGATGAGCTTTGCTGTAACTGATGCTGCAGAAGATGATTTTGCGGGGATTGTTCCTGTAAGTTCTGAGCTTGCTGCTGAAGGATATTCTGTTGTGGCGGCTGTTGTTGCTGAAATATATGTCTCTGTAACTGGGGACTCGACCTACATTGAAACTGTTGAGATTGCAAATGATGCTGCTGTTGAAACTGCAAGAGCTGTTTGGAAGGATCAACACTTCTCATCTCCTGTAAGGCTGCAGCAGCCATTGCTTGATACACATCCGGTTGCATTCCTAGCAAAGAAGAATCAAATCTCTGTTGCATCCAGTGATTCATGCCCATTCCTTGGAAATTCAAAGCCTGAACACCTCGATCCCCACCATCATCTCTCATCCACATGAAAGGTGTGTTCATGCCACCATCATCCTCCTTAATACCTGCATTAAATAGAAACCATTTTAACCATTGTCACGTAACATATAAAAATTAAGTGTACAAAAAACAGTATGCCAAAGCAAAAGCATGAATACAAACACAAACAGTTGTAAAGGAAAACAGCAAAGCAAAAGTATTAATACAAACACAAACAGTAATAAATAAAAATAGTAGTATGCCAAACAAAAGCATTTATCCAAACACAAGAAAAAGCCTGTACAAGCACTAGATTACAAAATCCTAGATTAAACTGTTGAATCCATAGCCACTTTGAAAACAAGCAGTTCAATTAATTAATTAAGAGCTCATGATGATTTGCATACCATGCTAGTCATATGCAACTTCAAGCAATCAATACTCAGGTATATAAATACAACTACCCAATCTAATGTGCAAGGAAGCAAGGCTAACAGTCCTGTCAAGTGCAAGGTCGTTACTTGTACAAAGAATGCAGTCCCTGGAAATTCTCATTCTGAGCCCAAAACAATACCTACTACCATGCAACAAGCACCATATTTAATTTCTGCAAACTTTAAAGTTTCAAATCGAATGCATATTCTATGGGCATGGTTTTACCCAAATCATGGGGTTAACAAAAAGGTATGCTTACAATCTACACAAGAGGATCAACACAAACAACCTAGGTTAAGTTGTCACTCTACTAAATAGAATCATTGTTTGCATCCTAAAGACATCGTATCAAAGAAAATAATATGGAGCCCCATCTCTAATGAGAAAATCTCTCAACCTTAAATTGGCTTCACTGAATATATCTCAGGGAAGCAAGTCCATTAACAAAACACAGCCTTAATGGAAGAACGATGCCATGGGAAGACTTGGGTCTACTTTATGGTTGAGTAGGCAACCCTAATCAAAATCATGATATTGAAGGAGCCATTTATTAGACTTCCAATACAAAAATAAATAACTCTTAGTGTTCTAAGAAGGTTCTCATTAAATACCAACATCTTATATTCGTGATAAGTTAGTAGTTGGCCAATTATGACAAGTTCGTGATGATGGCCCACATGGCCTCCAACGGCCCCTCCAAGAGAATATGCTCCAAGAAATCTCCACAAGACGAACTCAAAGCCCTCTTCTCCAAAGGCTTCCTGAACAATTCCTTGTCCACCGAGCAATGTCCAAACGGGGGTTTGAAACCCATCAATGTGTCTACTTGTCCACTTTGAAACCTTAGAAAACTTCCAAGAAACAAAGAATGCCCACTTAGTGCCAACTCTTCCTTCAATTTCCCCACAAGGCAACCAACCAAACCACCCAAGAAATAGGTTGGGAGGGCTCTGTTACCACCTAAGTTGTACTTGGTGGTTTTCTCAAGTGAGCCAGCAAAGCAAAAAAAGTATACTTGTTCATTCTTCAAGACTCAAGAAGTTCGTCGGGCTTTTTCTGAGAGTCAATTCGAAAAAAAATTGTAACACATGTCCATACCCCCTTGGGAAAATTGTAAAAAATGTGCTAGCATGATAATTTTTTAAAAAAAGGCTCTGCTTCCTAGACTTGAGCATTAAGTCGACTAGCCCAGAGTGTTTTTTCCCTTGGTGAGCATTGGATGTTGAACAAATGACTAATAATTTCCGAGAATTTCACTCACACCTCCAAAGTTGGGCTAGTTGTCTTGGCTGTTAGGCCTTACGAGGTTATTAGAGCCTCTGTGTCAGTGTTTTCCAACATGCTATGCATTCAAATTGAGTCTATGGACATGTGCTAGGTCCCCCTAGAGTTTCGTCTGATTCCGAGAAAAATAAATTTTCCCGCAAAATTAGGCCATTTTTAAGGGTTTAATTAAAAAAATTCAGAGCGTAATAAAAGTCAGATGCAGACTCTGTTTTTGGCATGGGGATGCTCGTTTTCACACTCAGAGCGTCCTCTTTCACCCAAGGACCACTTTTCTTATCAGTTGGGCGACCGGAACACCCCATGGAGCATTATTCAACTAAAGATGCATCAAAATGGCATTTTAATGCTAAATTACAACAATTTGGCACAACATGACATAGTCATAAAAGTCAAAATTAATTTTAAAAAGGGTGTTGAAATGACATGGCATGGGTCCCCATAAATCATGTGACCCTTTTCCATGTGATAAGTTTAGACTTTCGTTATAATTTAAGAGGTGGAGAATGGTATATTAAGAAGTGACGTCAACTTAAATAAGTTGCATGCCAACTTCACCTTCAAGCATGCAACTGTTGTGAAGGAGGGATGGACCCCCCTTCATAAGAGTTTAAAGTTTTAAACCTTATAAAATTAATGTGATATGATTTGCATAAAGAGATGTGCTTGAGTTTTGTTGGAGATTATGTGGAGATGAGGTGACGTCAAACTCTACTCCACGCACGTGATGAGGAGCCAGCGAATGGGGAAAGGGGATGGACCCCTCCTCACTTTGAAGCTTTGTTATTTTTTTGTTGTTTAAATGCTTGGGTGGTAGCGCATGTATTAATGCTTGGGTGACATCGCCCTCTTTTACCAACAAAGGGAGGCTCCCACATGTGGAGCATTGACACCAATGGAAGGTTGGTGGAGTTGGTGGGTGCTTGATGTGGTGGCAAGTTGATGGTGAGTTAAGTGAGAGAGGTGTCAATCACCTCTGCAGTTACTCTTCACTTCAAGCTCAGATACACTCCGGGTTTATCTTCAATGTAGGTAGCACCCCCCCTTGGTCATTTTTGCTATTTAAGCGGGCATCCTTTCCTCATTTTCTGATAGTCAGAGGACTGGAGGCTCCGCCCAAGCTTTGAAGCTTTGTGCTGTAATTATTTTGCTGATTAATAGAAATACTTTGGAGGTCCATGGTGTGTTGCATTAGTGTGTGGATGAATATTGTCTCCGGCATATGAGGTAACTGTATTGATACTTTTTTCTTTGCTTAATGCGGCGATCTATCTGGGCTTAAGATTGTTGGTTACATATAGGGTAAATGATTCTAGTTTGATTTCATTTACTATTCTTTGCTTATAAAGATCTAGGAGTAGCAGACTGTACTAGGTTGTACTTATGCTCTCTCAATCTTTATTTGTTGAAGTACCAGATTTGATCCCCTTTGTGCGAGTATTGTTAGTGATGCAGGTTTCCTAGCTTGATTGGAGTGGATGATCTCAATTGAATCTACCATTCTTCAAGCACTTTTAAGAAAGACATAGTCCCTCCGCTTCCCACCGCTAGATTCCTTAGACCTTAGATCTGGGCAGTCTACTTAAGCACTTTCTTCTTCCTTCTTTCCTTCACCTTTAAAATTAAACTTTATCTTTGGTACCGGTTACATTGTAAAATGCTTAAGTAAATTAGTTTATTTTAAAATATTATTCAAAGTTTGATTTATTTAAGTACATTCCTAGATCTAAATCTTAAAGCTTTATTCTAAGAAGATATAGATTGATTAAGTACTTAGGCTTATTGTTTATCATTTATGTACTATAATTTTTATGTTCTTAATGCTTTATCTGGCACATTCGATGCATTACAGGTGGCTGATTTTTCATTTTTATCACCAGGACAAGGAGAAGTGATGTCAGTAAACCAAGGATCTACATTGTCCAAAGACCTCCCAAAGCACCATTCTTGATCTTGGCTTTTGCTAAAAACCTGTAAGCATAGTTACCGGATTCGGCCCTAGGGCTAACTGCACCCAAATCGGATTCTTCCACCTCGTTTTGACAAATATAAAGCTATTTCCATAGGATAATTTAGGTTAATTAGGGTTAGGGTTTTGAATCCCTCATTCCTAATTTTGGGATGAGTGCAACACCCGTATCGGATTCTTTAACCGATTCCGATCGCACCCACAATTCTTGTGACCTTGCCTGTGAGCCTTTGGATCCAGATATGTAAGGACCGTCAGCATATACCTCCTTCAGAGCCCTTTCCCCATCCCCCCTGGGCGGATTTAAGTCGTTGCATTTTTTCATGGTTTTGCTTTTGTTAGTGTAGTTTTTGATTTACAGTTATATATACTTTGTCATTTCCTATTTCAATTTTGTTGCACAGTAATACAAATACTAACCCCACGACTTCCCGAGTTATTCGAAAGAGGAAAGAAATACGTGGTAGCATTAATTAGAAAAGCCTTGTGTGTGTGCTACTTTTATTTATTTTGTTTAGTCATTTACACCCCTTGTTCTCCCGACTAGGGCTTTAGCCTAAAAGAGATTCTTGGGGATTTTAATAAACAACCAAACACACTACAAAGTTAAAATCCTTAAAAATTATCGAGGTTTCGTTGTGTATGCTTTGCATCGTTGTGGTTCGACTGAACAGTTTGTTGCATCAAAAGCAAAGTGGGTGACTAGCTTTAATTAGTCCTCACTTTTTAATTAACTTGTCGGGCGAAAATCCAACACCTCAAGTTAACCCGTTGCGGTGTCAAAATCCACAAAGGAAGCGAGAACAACTGGGTAGCGACCTCGACACACCATTAGGCTACACCCTTGTTGGTGTAGTGTTGTTGTTTTGGACATACTCCTCGTACCCTAGGGTTTATATGGAGTTCCCTTCCCCCAATAAGTTAATCAACCAAACAACAACACTCTACACCCTTGTTGGTGTAGTGTTGTTGTTTTGGACATACTCCTCGTACCCTAGGGTTTATATGGAGTTCCCTTCCCCCAATAAGTTAATCAACCAATATCCACATTAACTTAAAATTGACCAAGAGCACTTGCAACACTTTTCTTTCAGCAATACAACAACATATTTTATCTATGGAATCCATTTTGGCATTAGTTCTTTACCTTTTACAATCATCTGCTTCTATGGGCTTTAATATATCATACATTGATCTATATGCTGTTGTGATTTAAATATTTCCGTTGCAAGTATCTTGTTCATTTATTTATTTATTTTCAAAACTCCTAGACAACTAAATCATCACCGTAACACTAAGCCTTAACAACCTTAGCAATTTAATAAGGTCTACCCCCTTGGCTTCGTTAAGTGTTAGCCTAAATGGAGAAGTCAAGAACAAGGTGACATCCATGACTCAAAACTTGCCCTAGGACACACCAAGAGACTTGAAGATTTCTGCGATGTCCTTTCCCCCCCGGGTATATGAAAGGCAGCAACAACCTCCATATGCAAGATGAACAAAAACTAAGCCTTCAAGGTCTTCTCCAAGGTGGACACTCCAACCAATAGGTCATTTCACCCAAAAAAACATGTTTTAATAACCTTCTCTTTAAATCCATTATCTTTCCTATCAAGAGTGCACTGGGTTAAGGAAAAAGAAGATTTGTTGGCTAAGATTACATTTTAAGGCAAAAAACAAAGGGTTCGTTCTCCAAGGCGGAAGTTATCCACTTTGACCATGCAGCGAGTAGACCATCCTTACTACAGCTGCAACTTGAGACTTCTTGCGCCCTATGGGCAAAGGAGGAGGAAAGAGCACCTCTTTTGTGGTTGGGGTTTAGACGAGACCTATTTTAAACTAGCAACATGCTTCAAATGTTATGTCATCCCATCAACAAGGATGGACACCTCGTAAACAAGCTAGTGATACCTCTCAAATACTGACACAAAAAGGCTATAATGAGATCCAAAGGCAAAGAAATAGTGGTGGCATGTTCCATGTCTTTTGGACTGTTTTACTCGGTCTTACAAATGCACCAAATCCATAATGTTACCCTCAAATATTCATCAGGATGCATGGCATATAATTCCAGATCTAGAAGATTTTCCTTTTACTACTGGTCAAAATGAATCTGAGTATTTCTTTGTTGAAAACAGAGGGCTAATACCTATCACCAAGGCAGCATGGGCTATTACTACATTAAACTTCTTCAAAACATGCCCAGACTTGAATTTCCTTGCTAAATGTTTCCTCCGATGCAGAGTACCCAAAACAACCTCAAGACTACCCACAATCGAATTGAAGGATGTTTGTTGCTTCTTTGGTGCATAACTAGGGTTGTTGTAGGTGACCATATCCACCCTAGGAGAGGGTAAGCCTGGTTGTTCAAGATCAGCAATAAAAGCCTCCCTTTGCAACCCTATATCATCAACAATGGTGAGCGAACATCATTGAACCACATCACGGGGGATCTCATCAAAAATAGGTTTTCCAAAGTCTTCAAAATTTACACTCCACTCATTAGAACAGTCATATACGGGCTCTACGACAAATTTCCAATGATCCACATCCATACTACGACCATCATGAAAAAAATGCACATCACCATATCCATGGAAACCATCTTCATTAACAAAAAGAGCCTCAAACCTATCATCGTTAAAATATTCATCACCAAGAGCAACGGAGAGAGGAAATCTTTCGAAATTCCCATCACGTGGAGAACAAGGAGAAGCATCAACCATAACTTCATCAACGACGTCTTCAATATTCTCTTCAACAAGAGCTTCTTCATTTTCATCTTGATCTTCATTGATTTCATTGACAAAATCTTCTTCTTATTGTTCGAAATCTGCAACAACACCTACCTGGAAATTCTCAAGGATTTCCTCTTGGACATGTTCTTCTACCGACGAAGGGCCAACTAGATCTTCAACAAATTCTTCATCAAGATTAGGATCCGATCATCTCTTGCAAAATATCTTCAGAGAATTTACAAGTGAAGGTATTCTCTTACTAGGATTCGCTTATACCAATCTTCTACATCCTTGATATCGCTCTAAAGAAAAATCAAGAACATCTTCATTTTAACATCCTCATGGACCACATCTAATTATGAAAGAGTTTCCATGAATAATACAATATACAACTCAATTGAATCCTCATATCCATTAAATTTTCAGATGCAATTATTCCAATCATAATCATGAACACCCCCCCACGATGGCTAACACCACAATGATGAACATCAGTGATAATGCCAAGTGTAAGAGGGCATGCGAGAGGGCAGGTGGTAGCTCTTAAACAACCCACAACAGGGATAGTGATCCTACCATGATATACCTCCTTAGTGTTATGTATGATCTCCTGCTCCATGAATGTCTCCTAGTATGGGTTTTTTATCATTCATTTGTACAGGATTTCATGGCTATACTAGGCGACTCAATCTACAATGAAAGGGTGGCTTTTGGAGATATGATACCATAATTGGAGTTGCCCCATTGCTAGCGATCTTATCACATCCAAGATAGTGGAATTGAAATACATTGTGATTCCTGGACTAGCACTTTCCCTGCACGACAAACTTTTCTTGTCCTTCGACATGGTCGAAGACCTTAGTCTTGGTTGCTTAGCTTCGCGAGGTTTAGAACGGTGACAACCAAAGTCACAAAATGAAAAATTGAGAATGGCCCAAGGCGCTTTCACATGGCATGAACTTTGACAGATATGGAATATGCAAAGGGTTTCTTAGTTTCGCAGGGTTCAAAATGGTGAGAACCAATGTCACAAAGCAAACAAATAAGAATCGCCCAAGGCACTTTCACATGGCACCAGCTCTAAAAGATATGGAGAATGCAAAGAGTTTCTTTGAAACCCGAGTTAGTCAACAAGCTAGGGATCGCACAAAGCAGTTGGAGAAATGGTTAAGCAAGAAGTGGAAGCGCCCTAGAGCCCAGGAGTTGATTGAAGAAATCAAGGGCCTAGTGGAGGACTCTGGCTCTACCCGAACTAGATAGACATGGCACACACGAACTCTTTGGATGTTCTAGAGCATGAAATCCCTATTTGGTATGGCCATGGATGATTGCTTAAAGGGTAAATTTTAGGGGGATATGGGCAACTTTTCTATTCAAGCTAGACATTCGATCTTAGAATAGGTCATGCATTGACTTGCCCGCAATCAAGTCATAGTCGACAAGCATGTCAATGGTAAACTAGATGCTTTGGCCAGGGAGGTCACTACCAAGAAATTCTACAAGCCACCTCTTACGTGCCCCTCTACCACGCAACTGGTGTTTCGTCGATGCTTAGATGTTGTCAAGTGTGTTGCGAAGCAATATAACACGGGTGTCGATCCATCCTTTATTATCATTTATAATGAAGATTAATCCTAGCTCTATTATATTTAGTTCCATGTTTAGTAGGAAATTCATTTGTCTTGCTGTCATCTCAATTTTGTTGGTCATAACCCCCGGCCCGTGGAGGAACCTCTAATCAAAACTGGTAGCGAAACATAGATATAATTTTCAGCCCTATCAAGTTTTAGATCTGTCAAAAATTAAGCTCAACCTTTCCCACTTTTGGAACAGATGTTCTATCTCTAACATTTGGACTCGCCATGCTGTCGGTAGCTCAAGTTTTGCCATGCCCAATTTTATTTTCTACTTTAATATATTCTCAAATCGTGCCAAAAAAAATCATCGTGATGAAAATGATTTGGATATCCTCCCACAAAATATCAAGAAGCTTTGATCTTTAAAGCTCCTGGGAGAGAATTAAAATTTAAAAAAAAGCTCTTTCTTCCCGACAACGACACCAAAAATGTTACGATGCAAACTAGGTGTAATTAAAGCCCCAAAGATCGCTACCACTTCATAGTAACCAAGAGGTGTTACCCATTGTCTCCTCGATAACCACCTCTATGCACTTTTATATGGCTCTTCTTCAACTCAAGTGGCCATCCCTAGGATAGGATTGCTAGGCTATGGCAATGCAGGAACAAGGTGATTTGCAAGGGATAGCCTTAGCAAAACAAGGTTTGGAGTTTTTAGGGTTCTTTGAATAAGTGAAGGAGAGATCGAAAATCAGTGCCAATATCCAACTAGAGCAATGGAGTCAAGGTGAATCAAATGGCAAGTAAGGCCAAGAAGAATACCCTTCAAGAGTTAGTCTAATTGCTTCAAAGATTAGGGGTCAAACCTAGGGAAATTAGTTGCTTACCCAATGAGGATAAATCATGGACTTCAAGGTCCACAAGAGGTAGCTCCAATGGACGATGGTTCCCACCCACCCACAATCAACTATGGAGAAGTTATATACCTTGAAGCCCTTGCCAAATGAACCAATGCTATGTGAGACAAGGTCAAAACACTTACCCAAATCAACAAAGGAGAGTATGCAAACCAAGAGCCCAAGATGCCCTTCTTCCAAGAATTATCAACAACTATATGCCTGTAGATGCCTTGAACATTCCACCATTAACCCTTAAGCACAAACCATAGAACCAAAAAGAAAGAGTCTCAAGAACTGACTCCCTTTCACCACATAGAAAGAACCCTAACACCATAAATGCACAAAAGAAAGATATATCAATCAAGCTCCAAAAGAGAGCTCTCAAAGTCCAACCATGAAAACTAAATGACGAAGTAGCTCTCTATTTCTATGAGAGGTTAAACTTCCTTTTATAATAAAACATTAATCGTTTCCTTATATTTAGCCTAGAGTGGGGTAAAATAATGCAAATCCCCACTTAGCAAAAAACAAGTCATGTTTCTACCCTTCTTGATGGTTTTCGCATATTTCCTAATATCTAAAACTATATAATCTAGTGAGATCCTTTAAGTTGACCAAATATGGTTATGTAAGAGGATTACCTATGGTGCCTTGTTACCATTGCCCTCTCTAAACAAGATTGTAGGCATTGACTTATTGATATGTACACAATTGGAAAATTTCAGTAGCTAAATGAGTTGTCAAGAGGTTTAATGGATAATAGACTTGTTGCTAAAGAGTTATAGTGGCTTAATATTGTGAAAGACTTGCCCAAGATTAATGGCACAAAAATTGGGTAAGAATATCTTCTTAATCCAACAAATTCTTTAGGACAACTATCGACTTGTGCAAAAGCACTTTTGAGCTCTAATAGACTCATCGTCAGGAGCTCCAGTGGATTATGGTTGTAGAAGATTTGCCCAAGATGAATGGTGCCTTGCATGGTCCCCTCTAGAGGAATTGATTGTGGACCTATGATAATCAATTTTTTAGTAAAGGAGCAAAACTTATACTTATTCATGCCTCCGTGAAATCTACTGAACCCCATTTAGAATAGGATATGTGGAAATTTCAATAGCAAGAACAAGTTGATTATGAAGCTCAGCAAATTCTAATCATATAAGATAGCACGTAAGCTTAGAGTGCTTGTGGTGTTGTTAATAAATTAGGCTTTGCCATCTAAATCTAGACTACCTAAAAAATATCTTGACAAAGGACAAAAACCACAAGATTGGAAAGCTCAAGTTAGTCAACCTCATGTTTTGGAGGCATCTCTTTGCAAGCCAACGTTAAGATACAATGCAAAATAATTCCTTAATCGCTTTCAACGTGTCATTTTCAATGTTGCTTGGTAATTGTTTGGAAATTTCTAGAAATTTCAAATTCAGTAATTTCACCTCTTAAAAAAGTTCCCTACATCTTATCCTCGTGAATTCAACCTTGGGGTTGTTATGAAATTCAAAACAAAACAACAACAAACAATATTAAAATCCTTAGCAACACCAAACTTCAATGCAATCCAAGAAAAGGAAATGTTAAAGTTCTAACCTTCTGGATCAATCTTCTCATGCATAAACAAGTTTGAAAACCCTTATTTTCAATAATAAAATCAATGTTATTAGAACCAGACCAGTGGTCGAACCGGCCAACTCCAAGACCCGGAACGGAAGCGACACAAGACAAAAACAACATTAAGATACAATGCAAAATAATTCCTTAATCGCTTTCAACGTGTCATTTTCAATGTTGCTTGGTAATTGTTTGGAAATTTCTAGAAATTTCAAATTCAGTTATTTCACCTCTTAAAGAAGTTTCCTACATCTTATCCTTGTGATTTTTACCTTGGGGTTGTTATGAAATTCAAAACAAAACAACAACAAACAATTTCAAAATCCATAGCAACACCAAACTTCCATGCAATCCAAGAAAAGAAAATGTTAAAGTTCTAACCCTCTGGATCAATCTTCCCATGCATAAACAAGATTTGAAAACCCTTATTTTCAATAATAAAATCAATGTTATTAGAACCAGACCAGTGGTCGAACCGGCCAACTCCAAGACCTGGAACCGAAGCGAAACAAGACAAAAACCAGGAAAACAACCGAATCAAAAAACCAATTGATCAAAAATACATAAAATATTCAGATTTTTAATATATATATGTGTGTGTGTGTGTGTGTGTGTGCTGCATCCATGTAAATAAAATATCCAATGGAAAATAAAGTGTAACCACTGGAAATCAAAGTTTGCTAAAAGGAAAAGTGCAGACATATTAGTTGAAACTGTTAGTACTTCTCACTAAACATTGAACATTTAGTATGCTCTACAAATAACATTTTACGAGTATAGACAAACCAAGCAAGAAGATAAATTTTACAAGTGGCACTAAGAGATTCTCTTCATTGATATGAAATCAGTTAAACCTGCACCTTGTCATCAGCAAAATATGTGCACCAACAGTCCACTGCAGAGAAATGAAGTAAATAGCACAACAGAATTAAAATGATTCTATACATTTGATAATAATCAGAAAGAAGGTTATTTTTACTTCATGCAAACATGTTGTCTGCCAAAATTTCCAACAAATTTAACATTGTATCTATGCACTTGTTTATTTCTGAAGAGTGATCAAAGAAAAGAGAATATGATGAATTATGTGTTTCAATGCTAGTAATGCAGATTAGCACATAATTCCTAAGGGGACAGAATAGTAAGGAGACAAAATTTAGGAGGAATTCGAGTAAAAGAACTCAACCGGTTCAGTGCCGAACCATCATTTTTGAGAAAATCAGTCAGTTCCATACTGAACCAGCTGATTCCTTGTCGAACCCGGGTTCAGTTCAATATAAAACCAGCCAAAAACGGTTAGATGTCACCAGTTGATCCAAAATTATCATGGAACTGGTCGGACCAGTCAATTTTGCCGGTTCCAAGCCAGTTCTGAAAACATTGAGGAAAACAACCTTTATCTTCTTCAATTATAATAATCTTAGATCACTTAAAACATAATTTCCCTTAATTTACATCAATTCAACAAGACAAATAAAGGTAGAAATTGTGTATAATGCAAAGCATACATGGCTAAACATCAAATCTACATTTTACACAAGTATTGGATAGTTGAAAGCATCGTTAACATGCACAAGATGAAGTCATGTACATACAATAGATTTATGACAAGGCTACTACAATCCACTAACTCTCCAAAACCATAGCAATGAAAACAATGAAAACCCTAGCGCAACCAAGGAGATCCAACAAGAATGAATCACTAAAGCAAGTCCTCCAACAAGACAAACTCCTCTTATTCTTGTTCACCAAATACAACCTAGGGTTTCTTCTCAAAACCTTAAACTTTGAATCTCCAAGGGAAGAAACCCTAGCCCTAGACTCAACATGCTCCAAGGAGATCAAGAATCCATAGCTATTCTAAGGGGTGGAGAAATCAAGCGCATAGGAATATATACGGGAGATAGGATGACTAGTGGTTGTCACATCTCTAACAAGAGTGAATACGAATGATATGAGTGATCATCACTAATGTCTTCTTCACAAGTATCTCACAATGATCAAGATCCAAATCAACAGATCCCCTCTCGAATAATGTTATCGGAACTGGTCCGATCACCGAACCGACAAAGCCAAAAAAAATTGAACTAGACCAAAACTGAAAAAAACCTAACCCAAAAACCGATCGACTAGAAAATGCATACAATATACAAATTTTGAAAAAGAAAATATTGATATGCATCCATAAGAACCAAACAATTACACACAAATATGCAAAGTTTCTCATGTATATAGAAAGTAAGGGTGCATATAACTAAAATCGAATAGAGTGCAATCTATATCTAACCCAAAATACATAAATAAAGCGGCTCTAAATGGCCTCTAGGGTCTAAAAAGATTCAGAACTTATTGCTACAAATAACTACATATCATCAAAATCATTGCCTATATTGGGATCCTATTCGTCAATAGCACCTTGTGGCCCCATCTCTAGGCTCTAGCTCTATCAAATCCTGAAGTTGATACTCCAACGACATTAGTCAATGTTACCAACTAAGTTGTACTTAGCTGATATCAAGTGAACCGCCAATATTTGAACAACGATTCTTGTTCATGATTAGAGTTCAGAAGTCCATCAAGCCTTCTTGGCCCTTTTACTTTTTGTACTACATGTTCATACCCCCTTGGGGTAATTGTAATAGATGTACTAGCATGGCAAACATTTTGTAAAGGGCTTGGCCTCCTAAGACTAAGACGTCAATCTGATCATTCCAAGGTGTTTTTTTCCTCATCAATTATCCAATACTGAATAAGCAATGTATAATTTTTGAGTTTTTCACCGCTCCTCCAAAGCTTGAATGGTTGTCTTCGTAAGTAGGCCTTAGGAGGTTATTAAAGTTCATGTGTCAATGTATATAAGCATGTTCGGCATCGGTATTGAGTCGTATGGACATGTTCTAGGCCCCCTTCAGTTTTTGTTCAATTCCAATAAAATTATTTTTCCCACAAAATTAGGCCATTTTTTAATGATTTAATTAAAAAATTTGTAAATGTCATGAAAGCTTGATCCAGAGGATGAATTTCGCGTGTGGGGGCTAGTTTTCACACTCAGAGTGTCCTCTTCACCCCAGGACCCACTTTTCTTATGTTTCGGGCTGCTAAATCATCTCGTAAGGCATTATTTTGTTAAGGGTGCAAAAAAATGGGCAATAAATGCTAAACATGTGACAAAATGGCACAAAGGACAAAGTGAGAAAAGTCAAAGTGAACATGATTAGACATGTTGGATGAGGTGGCATCCTTGTCTCATATGGTGGGCAACCTTCATTCCATACATAAAGCGTGATTTTTGGTAATGTTTTGGAATGTTCAGGGTGCAGAAAAATGGGCAATAAATGCTAAACATGTGACAAAATGGCACAAAGGACAAAGTGAGAAAAGTCAAAGGGAACATGATTAGACATGTTGGATGAGGTGGCATCCTTGTCTCATATGGTGGGCAACCTTCATTGCATACATAAAGCGTGATTTTTGGTAATGTTTTGGAATGTAGCAACTTAATCCAAGAGTTCACTGCGCCATCCTTCATGTGGTAAATGCCTTGGTTGTGGTGGTGTCTAAAGAATGGGTGTTTGAAGCGTATGGATGGGAGAGCATCTCTCATTTCAGAGGTCATCCCATTTGAGATACATTCCATGTTAACCTCCAATGTCTCAATCAAGCGAATTAGTCCAAGTCTGGAGGTGCGTCATCCTTTATTAAAGCTCATGCATGGGTTGTTGTTGGATCACATGTGGACAATTTAACATGATTGGAGTGAAGGTGCATGATGTGGCCCCTCCACATTGGTATTGCTACTAAACCAATCGCATGGATTCCTCAATCCATTCAAACAAACCACTCCACGTTGAAGATTTGGCATGCTCCCACCAAGATATGCTCCCTTGATCGGATTGGCATGTGCAATTTGATGGGCCCCTATTCTATGTTTCGATCCAGATCAGGTGTGCCCTGATTATGGATGGGTGCCATCATCCCATAAATGAAGGAGTGCACCCACCACTTTAGAGGATTGTTGAGAGGAGACTTCATTTGAACTCCACTTGGATGCAATATTTGTAGATTCCATTCTATCCTTGGCATGCTTTTCCTTTTTGTCCTACCTTCTCCAACTAGGGAGCTTTCTTCCTTTTCTAGGATGCTTCCGAAAGCAAAGCTTAGTTTTTTTCTTTTTTCTTCTCCCTTCTCATCTTCTCCTGCCCATAAATAAATGTGCAAGCAAAGGGCATAGGAGGCAAAGATCAATGTCTTCATCCTTCCATCTTCTTGCTTACATTTTGTTCACTTGAGATTAACAAGTTCAGGCAAAAGCTTTTGCTATTGTATTGCGATGAGATTCTGCATGCACTACCATGGTTCTAGTTCAAGTGTTGTGACGATACTGAAAAAGTCTTGGAATGATTATTTTTAACATCCAGAGTCTTAGACTGTGTTCATTTGAATCAACTTGCTTGGAACTTTGTTCTTTCTACAACTCTCAGTAATAAGGATCCAATTAGCATCTTTTGCCAGCAAATACGAACATATTTGCATGAGATAGTTCTATTTTTTGCATAGCGATTACTTGTTTAAATGTTTGCTTTGGAAATCCATAAACTTTTGATATTCAAATATTTTGCTTACCTTGTAAGTTTTCTATTTCGATCACTCCATTAACCAAGGGTAAGGAACTTGTCACTTCAAAAACGTTGTTGTTTCATAAGCCTCTTATGTCAAAATGAATAACATTTCCTTTTTTCAAACTTCATGCCAGATTTGTTAAGGGAATTTAGTTCACTGTTCTATAACTTCAGTTGCAAAAACAAGGGGACATTATACCGAATTAATGAAATTTCCAGCTTATTTGACAAAATCATAAATTCAAAGTTTAAGCTCATTGATTTGACAACTTAATTGAAGATTTCTCATTTTATTACTGCAGAACAGCATTTTTTTTTGCAATTTCAAGTCGAAGCAAAAGGATTTGAGTGAGTCTTAAACCCAGATCCATCAAGCACCGAGAAGGATCCAATTTCTTGAGGTGCAAATATTTTTAACCCTCAAGAAACTGGATCCCTCTTGGTGCTTGATAGATTGGTGTTTAAGATGGATCTATGCTCGTTAGTTTTCTAAATTATGAGCCAGCATGAATTTTTTATTTCCTTTTTGTTTTTGGTTATATTACATTATGTTACATGACAGCATCTCCCCCATACTGGGCTGTAGAGCACCTCGCTATTCTCGGTGCAATTATTTGTATTAGAGGCTATCGCAAAAATCTTCCAAAATAGGTGCAGTCCATATCCTGGTTCAAACAAAAAGCTCAGGCTCCTCCAAACGCTACTTGTCATTACATTAAAATCTCTAGTATCTACCTCCTTTTCAACAAATTTCTATTTCAATAGCGAAAGTATTCAAACATTCTCTTAAACAAAGTTGACTTGAACATATTCTACACTGAAAGTAGTCAGAGAAACCCATTAAAAGGCAAAGTGCTGCTGAAAAGAAAATTGAGATTCTCAACAGCTAAACCTCAATAATGCAATTTTAACTGAGTACCACAAAGAACCAACACCATTCAAAAAAGCAACACTCTAAATATAATTTGGATTGCATTTTCCTTTTAGAAAATATCTGGCCACACCAAAAGCATCGACACAAATTTAAGAAAATGAAATAATAATACTAGTACGAAAAAAATATTACCAAACCCTGATGAAGTATTAAATGAAGAAAAATGAAAAGCAAATCAAAAGTTAGATGAGATGAGGAATTCCTTACCATGAAGCGAAGCCATTCCCTGTGGCCAAGGGCGTTTCAATCTTAGAGGGTAAGGTGATGAATACATGGGAAATGTTGTCAAAGGTTCAATCTCCCAGAGAGATACACGTGGTTGTCTTTCACCAGCAGTCGACTCATCCCAACCAACCTAAACTTGAATAAATTGTTCAATGTTATCAATCTTTGCAAAGTTGGTTCAATCTCCCACAGCAATACAGTGCTATTTTAAGCAAAATATTGAATTAACAACATCTTTATTTCAACAATACAAACCATAAACCACAAATAATCATTTTTTTGCATCATTTGCAGAAGTTTGATGTACATATGTAGAATTTATCATAAACATAATCACAAGAAATCTCTAAGTTTGAATCACGAAGGCATTTCAGGTTTCCACAATCAATCATTATCTAGATTCCAAAAAATGCAGTCCTAATTATTGAATTCAAAATGTCTATTGGAGTCATACAAACCATAAACCACACAATAATCATTTTTCTGCTTGGAAACATTAGCAAATAAGTCATGTAAGGAGTTAGAATTCATCACAAGAATAATCTCAACAGAACTTGCAGTCTGGAACGTGTTGAATTGACAATATGCATTTAACAGCCTAGGCACAACAAGCTTTACATGAAAAAGATCTATTGGTTGTGATATATGTATGCTTTAGAAGCAAGATTTGAAGGCTGTCTGTTAGGTATGTAAGTAGGTATTTTTAATGCCCTTTTTATAATGCTATATGTATTATAGACATTGACTATTGTATCATAACACATCCCTCCTTTTCATAATCTCTCATAATGAAATGTGATAGTCTCAGCCTTAACTAAGTCAACCATTATACGAAAAAGTTCTCACAGTCGGTCTTCTGCGGCCATTCGATATGGCAGTTGTGCTTGTTATCCCTCATTGCATAAGGTCACTTAAGTGAATGAGATATATTTTATTCTATTGTCCTATAATTTATTTGTTGTAGGGTCTTTTTTTATGGATGCACAAATTCTCCCTGGCACTACCCATATGACCTGATTAACTAGCTGTTGTGGCAGTTAGGTGTCTATTGACCAGTTCTACTTGCCCTGCTTGTTGGACAGGTGTGTGATCTCTAGAGGGATGTCTTTAGTGCAGAGAGTCTGGATTAGCCCTTACAGTTCAGCAGGGGCACCATTGATGATTCAATGATGCCTTATTCACAGAGTTCCCCAATGGCACCTCATTCTGATATGACGGCATGATGGATACATTGTATGAGCAATTCACCTGGGTATTCTCGGTCGATATGTGGGTGGGTGGAGTTAACTGACAACTTTTGCATAGATAATCGGTATCCTATGTTGCACAAAATGCCCGACCCCCCCCCCCCCCCCCCCCCAAAAACCNAAAATTTTAAAAGTCTACTTTTTTATTAAAATGGGATGTCTACTTGTCTAGAAGGCTCAAAAACAGCCAAAAAAATGGAACCCCTGAACCCCCTCCGGAAGGGGGCTACTCATGCAGAGAATAAGAAGTAAAATTATGGACCAATAGGATATGAGGTGACAAAAGACAAAAGTTGTGAAGTTGTACCTATCCAAATAATCAATTTTCCAACTCATTCTGTTGATGTTTCAACTTTCAATGCAGCAGAAAAAAATCTTTGTGCATACAATCCACAATATTTTCTATAAGCAAGCTGGAGAAAGTAAATGATCATTAAAAACAACCCTTGTGTTTCATCTCTGAGAAGTTTGTACTTATAGTACAAATTTTGACTTTAATCTTGTGCAAATCAGTATATACAATCCTGCAATCAATTTTTAAAACTAATCATTTTTCCACTTAATGCAACTACATCGAGTCCTACCAAGGATATGTAGAATAAAGTTTCTCATGAATTAAAATCAGAAGAAAAAAGCTATACGCAGTCTGTAGAATAATATAATATATTACAATAAACACTAAGCAGTCTCTAGAATAAACCCTATAGCTCTTGGCCTCAGATTTATGCAGAAGAAGCCATCTCTATTGCACCAATACTGAGATCCTTAAACGATAAATCTTGTCCTATGTTTCTATGTATGTATGTGAGTGACAGGTAATATTTATAACTGATCCGTAAGCAGGTCAAATATAACCACTAACTTTGTAAACTTTTTCTTGTTAATAAGCTTTCCACTTCACTAGAAAATTAAGAAACAAAGGCAACAATAACAAACAAATTTTATAAGGCTTCTTGAACCAACACTTTTATGCAAGTCAAGAAACATTGGCTTTAACATTGACTTTAACATCGGCATTCTTTTACATTTTATCTTTGCAATAATAGCCCCTTTACTGACATGCCACAACCATTCCTAGATGCAAATTACATGGACAGACTCCCCATTAGATTAACGCCCTAAAACCAAAATATATATTCAAAAATTTAATGCAGTGTTGCCAACTATACAATAATAGAAGGTGTTGTACACATTAGCTCCTCACAAAAGGTAAGTATCTTCTCTGATCTTAGTATTTACTATTTTCTGGGAAATGATTTCTTCTGAGGTTATATAACAAACACACAAGGAACTCGTCAAGTCAAGTAGACCATCAATCATTCAAGGCAAAAGAAAACAAAATTTGAAAATAGTAAACCCCATAATTAACTATGTCAATCCAACATCAACCAAAATCTTATTTACACCAATTATCATTTTATCACAAATGACTAAAAAGAACAACCTTTGACACAGGAAATGGATGCATCAATAGAAATGGTCAACAACAAAATTTACAAAAAGAAGCCTATAAAACCAATCAATGGGATGATCCATATACTAAGCAGTATCATTTTTAATATTCACCTTTTAAATTTACCTAACAAAAATTCTGATCACAGAGGCAGTCAAGCATAAGATAAATAACTTTATGATATCATGACGTTTTCCACGTAACTGAAATTCAAGAGAGAATGTATAACAAAATGCTGATATATTTCCTTTCTTGAAACTAATTGTCTATTTCGCATATGTTATACCTTAACAGAACGCCAATGTGAATTTGGCCATCGAACCTGATCTAAGTCACTTATGCCAGTTATGGTACCCATATATCTGCAAGAAGCATATAATATATTTTAACAGAAATTTTGGACATGTGATATGTAAGTAAACTCACAGATGAACAGAAACAGATGAGAAAAACATCAACAGAAGAAAAACAATTGGGACCACTCCAACCAAACAAAAAGTAAATAAGCAGTGAGTAATCATGTGAAAAGCCCACAAAATGTAGAAAGGTTGCCAAATTAGATTTCAAAATTTTACAATTAATATGACAGTACCTTTTAGAAAAGCGACATTGTCTGCTATAAAATACAAACGGCTAATTCTCTATTGATCCACTATAATACCAAGAGTTTACAATAAAATACTCAAAGAACAAATAGTTTTTCCCCTAAGTTGAAGTCTTAGGGTACAAAATATTTTCTTTTGATGACTGCAATTCAAAGTACTGTCAATAAAAACCTCCATTGCTTGACAATTAATTATTCATGTCAACTTATCTACAAACATAATGCATTTTTCCATGTGGCAACATTAAATTCTTTACAAGCATCAAATAAACAATCAACAGAGACGTTGGCCATTCTGAACTGTCTCAAACTAAGCAGCATCTTGGCCAGTCTACTGTCTATTGAAACCACTTTCTCCTTGTATTAATCCTTTTCACCCTAGCATCACTCAAAACGTACTCCATTGCAAAACTGAAGAATAGAAACACATAGGTACGAGATCCATCTATAGACGATCCAGGATCCACATTTCCATGAATCAGAGTCTGCTGGGGAAACTTTCCTGGTTTCAAACCACCAAGAGATCTGCTCAAGGCCTATTTCTGCCAGAAACATCAAACCAGCAGATCCTCCAAAATAAAATCATATAAAACATATAAATAAAAATAACAAGGCGACGAATGGAACCCAAAACCACTTTTCCCCATAAAATAACCCCTCCTGTATATTAGAACACACAAATCTGGGGTATTCATATCAATGTGAATTTCTCTGGTTACGACAGCAATTTGGAATGAAATTTAATAGAATATATGAATTTTCTAGGATTCTGGTTGGTTTTTAAACAATATAATCTGTATAACATTTCAACATAGCCGGATCTTCACATTTCAAAAAAGGCTAGCAAATCTGAATCAAGATCTGGATAAATGTCAGTTTCCATGCATCTCAGTAAAAACATTAACGAACAAAACAAATAACAACGATATTGTGTAATGGTTCAAAATTATAATTATCCTATGCCAAATAGAAATGTCCCCTGCTATAACTTAGGGTGCTAATGGAATCAACCTTCTAAGTACTGAACCGGACCACAAAGCAACACACTCCACACTTCGTTACGCTTTGGGTGGAAATCCCCAATATAGAAGTCCATCAACATGTTCAAAGTTCAAAGACCTTTGACTTTACCAAAAGAACTTTAGTGGGGAAGCTTATGGACAAGTGGCCATCCGCAAAGACTTTATCATGTATGTTGAATATATGTTATTATCCTCTTATCAAGGTTGTTTATCCAACTCAGTACCATGGAAAGTGTCACTTCACCTTTCCATTTAATCAAGAAGAAGATGGGGACCAAGCTCTCTAGGGAGGTCCTTCATTTATGATCTCAAGTGGACCCTACATTTTGATCCCTAGAAGGAAACCAAAATGACTTGAATTGAGTAATGCCTTAGTGTCTCCCTCTCTATGTATGGCAGATACAAACCCTAATTTCTATTGGAAACACCCTAAGTAGATCTCTCAATGCAAAATATGCAATAGAAGCTAACAATCATGTTTACTGCTAAAATCTTTGAGGTAGTGATCACACTAAAGAAAATGGATTGACAATACACTTCCAAGCAAGAGCATGAAGAGATTCCATTCAAGAGCAATCGATGTCACAAGAATGCCAAATTTGCTAAGGATTGTGCTAAACAATCAAAGCAAAATACATAACAAGAAACGTCGAATGTTGCTTATAAAATTTCAACAATTGTCCATGGTGGCTTGTCGAATTGATGAAAGAAAGAATCTAATATAGCCCCCACAAAGGTTCAAGTCCTACCAAGTGTCATGTTTGTGCTTGTGCTAACCCCAATGGATGCACAACAGCACATGCAACAACAATTGGGACCAACTAAAGTCCTACACAACCTGGGCAAAATAAGATTCAGCCAATAGGCACAACAAGAAATTGAACTTAAAATTTTTATAAAAAAAAGCCTTATAATGGAAAGGCAAACAACAAAATATGGAAAGAAAGGGGACAGAAAATTGCAACACACAAGGAAACATCCCCCAAAGGAGATATATTCATTAGACCCTTGTGAGGTGCTTGCACAACAATAGAACATGAACAAGAAAAACCTATAAAGATAGAAGGTCAAACGAAGAGGAGAATGGCACATACGAACTTTAGAAAATAAACATGGGTAATTTAAACTTGAGCATTCACAAAACCAAATAGAAAATATATTCAAAGGGTTATATAGATGAGTTAACACCATGTTATCCACTAAGTTGCACTCAGGTGGATTTCCAGTGAGAAGTCAAAGACTTGAACAATTCAATTGTTCATCAATGTGTTCAGAAGTTCATCAGGCCAATCAGTGGCCCCTTTTTTATTTTTTACATGTTCATATACCCTGCGGGGAAATTGTAAGAAATGACTTAGCATGATGAAATTATGTAAAAGGTATGGCTTTACTAAGACCTAGACATCAATACTTTACTCTAGGGTGTTTTTTCCTTGAGAATTAAACGTCATTTTTTAATGACTTATAATTTTCGAGCTTTTCACCAACTCCTCCAAAGCTAGAGTAAATGTCTTGGTAGTTAGACCTTAGGAGGTTATTAAAACCTATGTGTCAGTGTATATTACCATGCTAATCATTGTTTTTGAGTCATATAAACATGTACCAAGTCCGGCATAGGTTTTTTTAATTTCAGCAAAATATAAATTTTTCGTTTTTCTAAGCTTATTTTTAATAAGTTAATTAAAAGTGTGGCCTTGGGACGGAATTTTCCATCGGGGTGCTGATTTTCTAACTCAAAGCACCCACATAACCCCTAAACCCACTTTCCTAAATTTTTCGAGTAATAATTTATCTCTAAAATTAATTATTACTTGAAAATGGTAAAAACGACCAAAAAATAGAGAGTGGAAAATTCGGCAACTCATAAAATAAAAGAAAAATGCCAAAATTGAAATTTGTGAGTTGGCGAAGTAAAGTGGAAACATTCCTAAGGTTTCTAAAACACTTTGTAGAGTTTTTCTCGGCAAATAAAGGCAAGTCGATTTTGCAAAATCAAGTGGAGCACATCTCTCAAGAAAAGAATGGAAATTTGTGAGGATAATAACAGGTGTTAGAGTTATGAATTAGAAGTTGGCATATTTTTTGCTTTTTCCATCCCATGCCAACTCAAGTAAATTGCTCTCTCTTCGACAAGTGCACCACCCTCTCTTGGCCATGGTTTCTATATAAGCAAGGCATTGCTCCATTATTTGAGAATGAAGCATTGAACCTCTGCTCTTGTAATTTTGCTTGATCATTTGATTGATCAAATGTTAATCAAATATTTTTGGAAGGCTTTGGAGGCCAGATGTTGTGCAACCATCCCCTTTGATGTGCTTTTTGGTCGATATTACTTTGCAATAATTGTTGATTTATCTAGCTTAGATGGTTGTTCCAAAACACTTAGAATAAGCATTCATTGTCTTTGATTTCCTTAGGGACTATCAATTAGGTGTTACCCATTATAGGTGCTTTTCTCTAATTGTCATTGTCACCTCGATAACCACCTCTATGCATTCATTTTCAAACGTGTCATCTATTGATTTGATTTCGGGCTTTTCCTCTTCCAGATTTTTATGGGCAACCAAAAAAAAAAACTTCAACTGTCAGCGCTGCTCCAATATACCGTGAAAAATGGAATTTCGGAAATTTCGTGAACATTTAAATCCTAGTGGCGGTCTGCAATGAACATGAGCAATTTAAAAACTGTGCTGGTGCTTCTGGGTGGACGACTTCCATTGAAACACTGCTGATTCGCATTTCCCACAAGTCATGACTATGCTTTCGTATTAAATTTGACTTATTCATGCTATCTCTAGCTACTGTCAATGTCGGATATGCATTCAATTTCTGCACAACTGTCAACTTACCAAATATACTCGGTTGTCAATGCACTCAGACTTCGCGTACCAAACATCGATAACACAAAGCGACTTCAAAAGGACTCATCAGCGTGGAGAATCATCAGTCCTGGGCAAATTGGCAGGCTCTGCGATGGTGGACAGGATCCCATTATTTTCTGAGTAAAGAAACGAACTCCAAGTACAAAGTCCGGTGGCTTCAAAACATAGTCTAGGCCTCAAAGCTCCCATCAGAGCATGCCCAACATGCAGAAGATATTTGTTTACCTTCTTCATTAACTCTATTTTGAAGGGGATCCAAGGTTTGTGATACTCTTCGAATTTATCTCTTCGGTATGCACATGACAGTCACTAACACATCCCGTCGTTCCTTAAGGGGAAAAATCCATGGCAGATAATCCTTCAAAGAGTGTTGTATTATTGGCTTTAATTCCAGAACCCTCTTCAAGTTCCATTAACTTTCTAAGAAGATCAAATAAAAGTTGCAGGGCCCCAGAAGGTTGCCTCTGATATCCAGATTGAGAAAACTCTGTGAGCGAAGATATAACACCATGCATATCATGTTCTTGAGTGGCTGTGGTGCGTAAAGCTGCTATAAGATCCTCTAGAAAAATTATATGATCCATATAAGAGGGTACTTTGCAATGACATCTCCAACTGTAGCCGCTCATTTAACTCAATTTTTTCTTACGGCCCACTAATGATAGTGAACTTTCTCTTGAAAATCTTGTTCTTCAAGAAGTTGTAACCTGAGCTCAACGCAATAAAACCTCTACAGAGCTTCTTTTGGATAATGTCTGTTGTTCCACCAACTGAAATTCCTACAGGTTTGTCAAGAACAACATATGATTCAGTGTCTGCAATAAGTCTGGATAGCCAATCAACGTCATAGCACCCTACAAATTGCTTTGGATGAACATGAACACGTAAATATGACCCAACTTCTACATATTTAGTGGCATTGGTTATTCTGAAGGATTTTTGTGCCTCTAAGATGTACTGCACCCCAACAAACAGATGTAGGGTTGATGCTGGAATTGACTTCAGTGCTTGATTTGTTGGCAAATACTGTGAATTGCCCTCACTGATTGAGCCATGTTGTACCCACATCTAAAGGTCTTCTCCATGATATTAAAAGAGAGATCTATGCATGCTGCTTCATGTCTTCTACATTACTAAATGTCAAAGAATTCACCCTTATAACCAGAAGAAGAACGGGGATGGAAGATGCTGAAAAATAGAAAGCATTCCCCCATTTTCTGAAACATTTGTGCTCTGTAACCAATGTTTGCTCCATACAAAGAACCTGGGTCTTGCTTACCCCCATCTAATAGTTGGCAATGCTATAAATGGAAACCAATCCATCTCATCTGACCGAGCCAAGGACGCAGTACCACTCCACTACTGCTACAACTCAGAAGAGTACCAACATAAAGATTTTGGTCTTTAGAAATTTGAATTTACATTCTGCTGTGAATAACTTCCTTTCCAAACCGGCTGCAAGTTGTGTTAAATAGACATGTTGCTTATCATCGATCTGCTCTCAACACATCAGCAAAATTTTGTATCGTACAAAGACATATTCTCCCCAATCTTTGCTAAATTCTATTGCTATAGCTAACCATCACACAAAACACCACCTGGAAACCTTGAAATGTAAATGAAGTTGATCAACATAAGTGCCACTGCTGTGGATACCCCTGTCAAATCAGGAGGTAACAGGTTGTAAATTTTATTAATGTGAATTGATTAATTAGATGTGAGGGATTAATGAATGCACAATACCGCTTTTGATATCCCCAAGTGTCAAACTAAGCTGCGAGGGGTAGAGCATACATGGTAGAGGCAAATGTTTGTTCTAACTTAGTGAGTAACGAATGTACTAATCTATACGTCCTTCATGGACAGATTGTGTGCTTGTGTTGCAATAAAGTAAACATGCAAGAAAAAGACGAGTTTTCCTAATTACTACAGCCAAGAATCTCTTTTCGGCTTGGATGTCGTATTCGAGAAAGCGAGGTTGGGTAAGTATTCAATTTTGCGAGAAAGAGAAGATGAAACTTTAAAAAACCATGACTAATCTATTTTACTTGCAAAAAACAAACAAAAAAATGAAACTACTTTAATATTGTGCGGGTATAAAGCAAATAAATGGACAGATACAAGCTTCCCCCAAATGGGGGAAGAAGGCATATGGGAGCCGTAATCTTACTTGCTTTAATTAACTTTATTACAATATGTTGTTTTATGAATGGGATTTCCTTTTGATCTTGGAAAGCGATCAAAAAGGCTTACAAAGCTTTCCAAAGAAAGGGAAAATTTTGGAGGCTCTGCATGACCAAAAATATGAAATTCGACAGCAACTCCTCCTCTTTTTCCTCTGACATTCTAAAAACCAGCGATCTAATGATTGATAAATTAGTAGGTTAGTCAATAAAATACACTTAATACTTGTGCAAAGATAGAACTATTATGCTACTTCAAGTACTAACTAGATCCAAGCTTTTAAATGTAAAATTGAAACACTTCCTAAATCTAGAAATGAGAGAAAGTAAAACGAGAATGATTCGCCTTAAAGATCTGATTTTAACTTGCAAAAATAAAACTGAGAGAGAGTTGTGATTTTTTGTAGAAAGAAGCAGAAACAGCTACTCAAGCTTGAATCTCTTGGAAAACTTGGAAATTTGAAGGTGAAAGTTGAAGCCATAAGTGTTTTGATCTAGATCCAAAAAAAGACGATGCAGCGTAGCTCAACCTTTTACTCGAGATTATGACCTACAAACAAAAGCTATCATACTTGCAACAAATATATTAGATATGGTACTTTTCACAATTAGAAATCAAAAAAGCATGAGCTACAACTTGTTAAAACATGCCTTCTTAAATTGCTAAGGATAAAAGAGTAAGTTAAAAAATTGACAACTACAAATATTTACTCTACAAGTTTTAAGATAACCTTCTAAGCAAGATCTATTATGAAAAATAAAGCATGACAGAAATGCAGCAAGATAACCTTCTAAGCAAGATCTATTATGAAAAATAAAGCATGACAGAAATGCAGCAGTATCACCTCATCAACCAAAATTATGCACCCACAGAGTCACACTTCATAAGCCTCAAAAGCCTTCAACTTTATTCAAATGATAACAATAAACAAATTACATAAGCAGAGGTTCCTTGCTTCCGTCCAAAATGAGGAAGAAGGCCTCGCTTTTATAGCAAACCCCACCCCCAGGGGGTGCTACCTACACTGACAAAAGGAGTCTAGTTGTACTAAGTTGAGAGGCAATCCAAAGAATGTGATTGATTTGATTTCCAATGGGAAACCGCCACCTCTCCAAACCACACCAACCACATGAGGTTGGCACCTATTCCTCACGCGTGAGTGTTCTCCACTACCTGTTCGCTTGTTTGAATGAAGTATATCCAACCTATGATATAATCAAAGTATTTATTAAAATCATTTAACACATGGGGAGGGGTCCACCCTCATCCCACTCTAGCGCAACCTTCACATTGTAGTTGGTGCTTCCCCCTTGACGGCATCCTCTCATATGACTCAAAACTCCCTTAAATCCTCCAAAGTTTTAATGTCTTCACAACTTGGAAAGGATTGCATGACATAAGGACCACATGCCATGTCATTTCCACTTTTAAAATAATGATTTTTAACTTTTCTAAAATATTTGACTTTGGTGCTGTTGTCCGCCGATTGCACACCAGCAGCAGAAATCTTTCGAAAGCTGTCTCCTCACTTGAGAAAGTGGGAGAGGTGTGACCTTGGGGGCAAGCACAGAGCTAGGTACTATCACCTACTCCTAGCTCCTTCGTTTAGGCTAACTCCTAACGAAGCCAAGGGGGGTAGTCCCTAACAAAGAGTTTTCTATGGCTCAATGTTTAAGTTAAGTTTTGGATGTTTTGGATGCGGATGGGTGTTGTTTAGGAGTTATTGTGATTTAAAATGATTAATATTAAGGGGATGATGATTAATTAAAGCAATCCACGTTGCTAACAAGAGATCACACATATAAGCAAAGATTCCAGACTTATAACTTAAGCATTCAAATATAATCAATTGAAATGGAACATAGACAGTTTATCAAGATAGAAAATTAATCAAATATAACAAAGGACCAGTGCCTTGTGGAGTCAAATAAGCACATGAAATAAAGTCTAGGAATTTAAGCTAGTGAGTATTAGGTTTTGCAAGTGCTCTTAGTAGATTTTAAGAGTTTTTTGTTTGTGATCTTCACTTATGGTGGCTNGAGATCCAAGTGATTCGGTAGATTTTAAGAGTTTTTTGTTTGTGATCTTCACTTATGGTGGCTGGATGTCCTAACCGGTAATACCTTCAGTGGCTCCGTTCGAAGACATGACGGACCTGTCTGGGGTCAAAGGTAAGTGTTCAATAACTTAACTACCAGTGCCCAAATTAGGTAGCCTGACGCCCACACTTGGAATTTGCCCACATGCCTCGGTATTTATCGAACAACGTCGGTGCGTTGGTTATGGGGAAACGTTTTAGTTAAGTTCCTCTTGTGGGGTTTAGAGATCCAATGCCGTTTCTGGGTATTCCGATCGAAGATCGGTAAGAGCANCGTTGGTGCGTTGGTTATGGGGAAACGTTTTAGTTAAGTTCCTCTTGTGGGGTTTAGAGATCCAATGCCGTTTCTGGGTATTCCGATCGAAGATCGGTAAGAGCATACTCCGGCAAGGAGGGAAGGGGGTTAATTAATTAAACGGGTGTGAGTTGCGAATTTTATTAAGTTAATTAATTAAAACTCTCCGACAGAGAGCGCTCTTGACCTTGTCTTATGACAGTGGTTCAAGAGACTTAGCTAATCTAGATGAAACTAATGTAGGGGATATGCAAACCTAAGATGTTCTCCGATAGAGAGTGCTCTTGACTTGTGTTTCTGCAAGTTCAAGAGTCTTACTTATGAGGATTAATTGATTAAACAAGCACAAGATGAAATTAGTTGATTGGACTCTCCGACAGAGAGCACTCTTGATCCACCTTATGGTGTGATTCAAGAGATTTGCACAATTGATTTACTTAGAAAGATAAACAATTAAAAGAACTGAGTAATCCACTTAATTAAAAAGTGATGAATTGACAATTAGTATTCTAAGATTAATAAGCAAATCTAATTTAACCATGAACAAGTAAACACAACACAATCCTCCCCAAATGGGGGAGGATGAGAGTGGGGACTTAAAAACCCCACTCAAGCACAAGATCTTTATTAAACTTTATTGCAATATGCCTTAAGGATTTTAATCCTTGAAAGGACTTTTCCAATGAAAACAAAGTAACTCTACAATTATTAAAACTTGTAAAAATGAGAGTGCTTTTTCTTTACTTGAAACTTTCTTGAAATTTTTCTCGAACTTTGTGAAAAGGGAAAAAAAAAAACTTGAATGAAAACAAAAGAACAAGATAAAGGAAGGCTGAAATTAAGAATGAAAGGATAGGAAGAAGGAAGAAAAAAAAAAAAAGGTCAAAGACAAGAACAGGGAAGAAAAGGCCAACCAACTATGAGGCCAAAGGAGTATAAAAAATGATGAAAACGGGGCAGCGATGAAGAAGGAAGTTGGCTGTCATAAAAATCAAAAAACAGGACAGCGAACAAAAAGGGGAAGAAAAGGCCAAAAACAAGATGGAAGAAGGCCCAAAAACTAGGACAAAAAGAGGCAAAAATGGGGCATAAACCAGGGCACACTAAGGCTATCCAAAAAGAAGAAAAAGAGTGGTAAAAAAGAATAAAATGGGGCAGCGATGAAGAAGGAAGATGGCTGTCATAAAAATCAAAAAACAGGACAGCGAACAAAAAGTAGCCAAAAAGACCAAAAACAAGGTTCAAGAGGGTCCAAAAATTAGGGCAAAAAGGGGGCATAAACTAGGATACACTAGGGCTGTCCAAAAGAAAGAAAAAGAGTGGTGAACTAAGGCAAAAAAAGGGCAACGAAGAAGAAAGAGTGAAAAAAGACAAACAAAGCAAAAAGGAAAAGCGCTAGCAAGCAAGCAAACGAAAGGAGGTCAAAGAAGAAAAAGAGAACAAGAGGAAGGAAGTTCGGTAACCAGGTGTATTATTTAATCTTTGTTGATGGAAGGAAGGAGAAACCCTGACTGTTGTATTTCTTTCTTGGATTGAGAAGCGCTTAGGAGAACCTGCAAAACGAAGGAATTAGATGAAAATAACCACCGGTTCATGAAGAAGAGCTTGATCTTTAAGCTTGTCCTTCACCTTTGATGATCTCTGCAAAACCCTTGAAAACAAAATTAAATCCGAACAAAATACTCATAAACTAGATTGTTAGCCCTTCAAGAGTATATATTGAATAATGATTTAATAATTGGAAAAGAGAAGGGTAAAAGAGATATCACCAAAAGACGGTGTGAATCCACAATTCCAATAGCTCATACATAGACCTCCAAAGTCACAACTTTATTCCAATCTTTAAACAAATATTACAATAATTTTGGCAGAGTGTTCATACCCAAAATCTCCCTCATATAAAGCTGAAAGAGCCTCTATTTTAACAAATGAGAGAGTGCTAAAACCCTAAAACCAAAAAGCCAACCCTAACCAGCTCAGCCACCTAACAAAGAGCCCAGACCTAAGCCGGAGAACCGGCAGTGAGGGGAGGCCTCCACCCAGGCAAGGCGCCCCCACTCCAAACCTGTGCACTGAAAACAAGCCAAGGATGAGGCCACATGTGTGAGTCTAGATGTAGGCAAGCTCATCCTTTAGGTCTGGCAGGAGCCTAAGCTAGGTTTGGGAAGCCCATTGATGGTGTAAGCTTCAGTCTTCACCTCGATCAAATCACCGGACCAATGAGAGCTCTCCATCTCATCTTTAGCTGGAGATGACATGTCTGATAACTGATAATAAATTAATTGCTCTCTTAATGATGACTGAAGCTCAGTTATGATAACTCCAATCATCATAAGTGTTCCATGAGATGTCATTTAGTCTTTTATTTTACTAAAATTGGATTAATTTGAAGAGTTTTAGTTTTCTCCAAAATAATCATTTTTTTTTAATAAAAATCATTTTTTTACTAAAAATCATTTTTTACTCAAAACTGACTTTTTTGAGTAAAAAGGCATTATGTGTCCGATTGCTGATCTGAAAGTTGGTTCTGACTGGCTGGCTGATCAAGAATGATTTTTGGCTTAAGGTTAGAGCCCTCAATCACTGAATTCTGAGTCCGGATCATGAACGGGTTTTTTCCATTTAATTTATAGAAAAATTAACCCAAAAAACTTAGGAAAAGTAATTAAAAGTTAAAAAATAATTTTTCACTGTTCAAAAAATATTTTTTTGAAATTTTTTTTATGTGTCCAGATGACTTAGGACATGACCATGATCTATCTAAATAATGTCTAGTAGGCTTATAACACTCAGTTGGGCTCTAATAACCCCCCAAGGCCCAGAATTTAACATCGGGCATTCCAGCTTTGGAGGAAGCGGGAGAAAACCTCGTCAATTATACTCGGCTGAAGGCAAAGCATAATTGTCAGGGGCAAAAAACTCCCTGGAATACCCTATTTGCAATTCTACGTCTTAGGAGACCGAACCACTCAAAAATATCCTACTAGCACATTTTATTACAAAACCCGCGGGGCCATGGTCAAAATTATTCAAATAAAAAAGTGACTAGCCAATATTTGCTAGACAAGCAAACGGATCAACTGATACACTGGAATCAGACTTTGAACAAGTCTGTCAATCGGCGGCTCCTCAGGTAACCCAACTATGGTACAAAAAGTTGGATAACAGGTGCAATTTCTCATAATTTAGTGTTTTTTGCCACTTCGTCACACCCATAGAAAGATAATGCCATACAAGACAAAATAGTCCCCGGAGCACGAGAAAAGTGAGTCCCGAGGTAAAGGAGGTGCTCTTAGCTTGAAAACGAGCCCATACACGCCAAACACCGACTCTGGATCATACATTTATTACACTTTGAATTTTTCCATTTAAACCATTAAAAATGGCCTAAAAACGAAAAAAATAATAATAATAATTTTCTCGATATCAGTCGAAACTCTACGGGGACCTAGTACATGTCCATACAACTCAATACAGATGCCTAACACACTTATATACATCGACACATGAACTTTAATAACCTCCTAAGGCCTAACCACCAAGACGAAAATTCCAACTTTGGAGGAGCGGTGAGTAACTCAAAAATTATACATCGCTTATTCAACATTGTATAATTGTCAAGGGGAAAAACACCTTGGAATAATCGGATTGATAGCCAAGTACTTTACAAATAGTTTTTCGTGTTAGAGCATTTATTACAATGCCCCCAAGGGGTATGTACATGCATTTTTTTTTAAAGGGACCACAACCGAGTCCTGTTGTAGCCACAAAACTTATGAGCAATAATAATGAACAACTGACTTGTTCATGACTTCGGTGGCTCTCTGGAAATCCACGAAGTACAAAATTAATGGATAACAAGGGATTTAACCATATCTTGCTTAAAGTTATTGTTTATTTCAGTGCTTCGTTTCTAGACCCAACATTGCATAATTGTTATATTTTATTTAGTCCCTTGGAGCATGGGGTCGGTCTCTGTTTAAACGTATCCACAATGGCGGATGTTAAATGCTAGGTTTTTGGTTCTCAGAATTGCTATATGCAATATATCTTTTTTGTATAAAATGCCTATGCATATAATTTAGTAATAGAGTTTAATGGAAGCATTTACTCCCAAAAGAAGACTTTTGATGGTAAAATATCTATAAAATTAAAATGATAGGCATACAAAACAATGAAATAGAGAACTTGTGTATATTTCAACTCTCATAGATGTTTACAATATACAAAACCAAAAATACTCTTATAAATTGGATAAATATGTCACATACAATATTGTAAGTTTTAAACATGTGCAGAGAAGCAAAGCATACGGACTCTTTTAAGCAAAATAGAGATTACACCACAACAATAACACCTAATACACAGAGATTTACCTCAGAAACCCTTAACTGAGAAAACTAACAAAACTTAGAGCCGCACATCTCGCTTTCTCATTATGATTATCAACCACTCACAATACAATATGTAGGTATTCCACAACATCCAAAACCCTAATCTGTTAACCCGGATTAGAAATAGGCCCCAGTCCCTTAACCAGGATTAAATTACACATTTTTAGGCAAAACCCAAAAATAGCCCAAACATTAGACAAACCCCACACACACACATGCAAAGAATATAACACATACCAATAAATATGAGCTATACTTGGCTGTAAAATTCATCAACATAATCATCAAATAAACCAAGAAAATCCAAAATCAGCCTTAGTATTACAAAGCTGGAAATTGCTAGCAAGCTAGGCTCTTCTTTGTTTAGGCCTTTGAACATCATCATGTTCATTTTCATATTGAGCGCTTTCATGTCCTAAGGACATTTTCTCACAACCATCAAGGTATCTGAAAAAGTAAACATAGTTTTTACAATAAATAGATAGCATAGTAACATATGCCGTCCAAGTCAACAGAATTTAAACCACTTTTGTTGTCCTACCATTTTAACTTTTTCCCCATTGAACACTGAGCATTTAAAACCTCTCTCGCAACAACAACAACAACAACAACAAAAAACTTCTACATGCAATGACACAAAAAAACCTATATGCTATTTTTATATAGTTTGCTTTCCAAATCAAAAGGGTTTTACAATTTGTCCCTTTTGTTATCCTACCATTTTTCACTTCATCACTTAAACATGGTTATTATGGCAGAGAGGCAGCAACAATCACAAATAAACTAATCTCATCTCATACCTTTTGCTGGCAATTAATAATCTAACTGAGGTTGTTTATACATGTGACTAGCACCATAACCCTCTGATTAAAATCTTACCTTCGAACACTTGACTCTTCTGTCTCAAATAGCATTCTGAAACGCATTCCAATAGAAACACGAGTATGATAAACTGCTTTGACATACTTAGCCAGTGGTATAACAAATTCAGACGGACTTGCCCTGCATACAATGTAATAAGCATCATTAATCTTGCAATGACAAACAATAACTCCATATATAAAACACCTCATCAGCCAAGTTTGGGCATTGCACTACCTTGGGTTATAGAAAATAGTAAATCGACTGTTTGTAGCAGCAGCATGAGCTGCGGCAGCAAGGAGCCCTATATGCATGCTATCACTCGAGAGTACCAATGAGGGCATTACAGCCTGTGGCCTGTTTGCTCGTCTGATTCCCAACAACAGCTGTCCTTTCTCATTCCTGTTGTGTCATTCAACATTTAACTAGGGAAAAAATTAGAAATCAATGAGAGCAATTGCTCAAGAGGGTAGGCACAGATAAGTCCATATTGCTGGAAATGGGCATAACAATAAACTAAACATTCAATTCCTTTGCAGAAATGAAGAAGAGGAGGAAGAATAAAGAGAAGACATATCAAACATCCAACAGCCATAAAAACACCCACCAAATAAAGAGCACAGAATCACCAGCAGCAAGTCTTTTGGCACTGACAAATACACTCCATCCTGTTGTGAGCAGATGCCTCTTAGGCTGACCTGTAGATTAATTTTTCAATATGAAGTCAAACCTAAAATGCATGTCTGTAGTGCTCTCACATGAAATGGATATCTTCCACAAATTTTTATTGTGCAATAAGCAGAATTGGTAACAATTAGAATAGGAATGGCATTAGAGAGATTTTAAAGTAAAAGATAAAGAAACTGGCCAACCATATTATATATAACAAATCTACATGAAAATTTTGAAAGCACAAGTAAAAAATATGAAATAAAAACCAAAACAATTGTTACATATTTTGGCATTGTTTATGTTAGAATAAAGTTATAAACATACCATGCACAGCAATCAGATTTTGAAAGTGCATAAATATTAAAAATATTTCAAGCCCTATGCAAGAGAAGTATTTTAACAACTCCTTCAGTAGTAGAATTTAGGAGCCTTGACCTGAATGAATTAGCTATATACCTTCCAATGACTAGATCAATTTAATCTTGATCTACTAATTGTTGTTTAAGTCTTAAGCACAACACTCCCTTTTATAGATGCCTAATAAAGGCAAGGTTACACGAACCGTGGGTGCGATCGGAATCGGCCAAAGAATCTGATACGGGTGCAGCACTCATCCCAAAATTAGGAATCGGGGATTCGGAACCCTAACCCTAATTAACCTTAATTATCCTATGTAAAGAACTTTATATTAGTCAAAACGAGGTGGAAGAATCCGATGAAGAATTCGAGAATCCGATTCGGAAGAATCGGACTCGGGTGCGGTTTAGGCCTAGGGCCAAATCCGGTATCAATAAGCCAGAGATATTCATAGAGGCATCAAAGGAGATTACTTGGTTGGGATGTATAGAGTCCTTGGATGAACAAGCATGCAAGAGATGTGACCTTCATATTTAGGTTGATAAAAATGATAGTTGGATGCTTGTTAGTGAAGATGTCCATACCTGGCTAGCAAGGGAGATTGGCATATCCAGAGAATACCAAACAAGTTGACTCCAAATTCAAATGGAAAGCTACTGCGAACAAGCTACTCAGCTTCTATGTAAAGTGTGCAGATAACTACTAAAACCATTAACAGGACTTTAAAATAGATATGCTAGGTATGACCTCAATGTGGTAACGAAATTGATATATGCACTACTGCCATGCATTGAATTGATGCAAGACTATCAGAAGAAAAACCACAAAATTATTAATACACTATCAATTTTAAATTCCAAAACAACCTTAAAATAAGTTAAATAACTGCTGTGACATACCCCGAAAAATATGCCGAAATTTCCATTCATTGTCATGAAGATCCCTGGCAGTCAGCTCTTGGGCAGGTGGCTGCTGAGTGAAATCCTGGCCAAAAGAAGCAAAACCAAAATAACAATAAGAAAACTTAATAGGAGATGGATATGATAAATACTGTTACCTTTTCCCCTTCTAATAATGCAGTCTTCTCTTAAAAAGATGTCTAAAATTCTAAGCACCTATATATTGAATCACAAACAGATCAACAACTTCAGAAAAAGAAAGAACCGCACAAGTGGAGGAAAAACTTTTTCTGCTGCTCGACGTGGCACAGAAAACCCGCCATGAGTGCTAGTGTCACTTGCAGTCAATGTTTTACAAAAGTAATTAGTCGGTTGCTTGCTTGGTGTGCCTAAGTCGGACCCGAGATAACAATCTTTTTGCTCTTGCTGCACAATGTCATTAAGTTTTAGTTCACTGCACAAATGGAAATAGTAGCAAAACAGCATTTATGGTCAAAACTGGCAATTAGAGCAAAGCACCTATAATGAAATTGAAAATGTCTTACAGCATTAAGTGGTTGCAATGTCATTTGAGCATATACTTCATCCGTTTCCACATCTGCCTGGCATCCAATAAGGTGTTCTTTATTAAATTCTAAATCTTGTTGATATAGATTCACAAAAGCAACGACAAAATGCAGAAAACCCACATGCATTGTAACATTGTGAAGCTGGCAAATTAATTGAGCTGGCAGATTCGGATAATTGGGTATATGAGCATCAACCTCCTTGTTTGTTGAAGCAGCAACCTGCAATCATGTTTATTATGATCAGTTTCATTACATAAGATTAAATTTGCAAATACTAGGGTGACATCAAAAACAGAAGCATTCATTATTATCTGTTGTTTACATCTCCAACATCTGTCTGATATGCTTCAAATGCTGATGTTGTAAGAAAAATAAGATTACAATTTAAAAATTAGCAAGCCACAAGCTCACCTGCTCACTGTGACCCTGTGGAAAATAGACAACCTTGCTCCCAACAGCAGGTAAGGACACAAGCGGTCCAGCACAGGCATGCCAAAGTTCCGAGTTAAGGCATCTCCTTTCTCCTGCTTGATGTGAGATCAATAACCAAATTGGATATTCGTCAGAAACCTCTTGACATTGCAATGGTAACTGCATAAAGTAATATGAGTCTAAACTTTACAGCATACACCACATTAACTAGACAAATCTTCCAGATGACAGTATTATCCATATACAGTCTTACATTAATTGTTGTTCTTAGGTGACACGTTTTGCTACAAAGGGTCAATTTATTATCCTTCGCAATCTCCACCGCATCTCTATAAGCAATGCTAGAATCCAAAAAATTCACTTAAAACAAAAATCATTCTAACTAGAAGTAATGAGCATGTTAAAAGGGTAAGAGGCACCATTTTCAAGTTTAAGTTCTCGGAAGAATTCAACCAGCAAACCATTAGATAGATCAGTGTAGTCAGACTCAACGTAGACTTACCAAGTCAGCCGACTCTGGCCAAGACACCTGCCAGACGATTACTCAGCTGGGACTCAGCCTGTAGACTTCGGAGTCGTCAAACTTGTGGGAAACTCGCCACTCGCCTCAGACTCAGAAATTTTTGTTTTAAATTTTATTTTTGTTTTTAGCAGCCTGTGGGGGCTGCCATCACAGCCTACAGGCCTGTAGGCTACCCTTTGTCATCCTACTGAGCAGCCTACAAGAATGCAATTAAACTTGGTACTATTTGTGAATTTGTTCAAGGAATCATATTTTTGTTCACTATTTTGCATACAAATGTGCAGTGTCAAATGTTTTATTATCGTTTTTTATGAGATTTGATCTAACGAATTTCAGCATAGAATGTGATTTTATAACTGATATGGATTAGAAACGTCATTAATATATGTTTTGTGCAGAAAATTTATTATATTTTGGATCTTTTTTCTATTTGCCGAGTTTGAGTCTGACAACATTGAGATAGATAGACAGATGGACAATTTTTATCAAACAATCCATGAGACTGAGTGGTCATATGGGGCAAAGAAGAGCAATTTCAAGGAGCACACTCCTTTATAAAATAAATTGCTCCCTGGTTTTTCATGGAGCACCACTCCCTGGGTGCTTCCTCACCCTCCCAGAAACCCAAAACATCACCCCCCAAGTGCTCCCGGAGCGATTCCATGGCCAGGGCCAATTTGCTTTTCTCCTCCCTTTTTTGAAGCCAAGACATGGTTACAACTGGTTGTTTAGGCATGATTAGGTTGCTTTCAAGAGATTAAAACATTCACTCACTCCATTTGCACTCATTCTATTTCTCATTTCACTCTTCACTCCTCTTTGCTAGGGTTTTGAGTGGGTTTTCTAGTTATTCAATTTGTGAAAGCTCGAAAGGGAGATTGATGGCTGCTATTTGTGAGAGCTTGGAAGGGAGATTGACGGCTTCCATAGATACATTCAACCACCATTGGAGAACTAAAGAGAGAGGCTCTAAATCCCACTCTTCATTTGTTTTTAATTTTTTTTTCCACTATGTTAAAAATTTAAATCCTGAATGTTCCCTTCTGCTACTCTTTCCCATTTCCTAGGCATAACTAGGTTTCTTTTAGGAGATTAATACATTCACTCACTCCATTTGCACTCATTCTATTACTCATTCACTCTTCGCTCCTCTTTGCTAGGGTTTTGAGTGGGTTTGCTAGTTATTTGTGATAGCTTGGAAGGGAGACAGATGGCTGCTATTTGTGAGAGATTGGAAGGGAGATTGAAGACTGCCATAGATACATTCAACCACCATTAAAGAATTAAAGAGATAGGCTCTAAGTACCACTCTGTGTTTTTAAATTTTCTTCCACTGTGTTAAAATTTTAAATCTTGAATGTTCCCTTCTGTTACTCTTTCCCATTTGCCCTTCTCCATCATTCTAATGCAAGCAGCAAGTATTCTCATCTTGAGTCAAGATGGAAGAAAGGGATGTGACTATTCCTTTTAATTCAACTTTTTATTATGATTGTGATGGGAAATGGTATTGGGAAGCCAAAATAACAATGACGAGGAAGAAGAAGTAGGGAGTGGCACATAAAGTGGAGAGGAAGAAGAAGTAGAAGGGAATGATTATAATGAAACTGATAGTGACGAGGTACAAAACCACAAAGACACAACACCTTTGTCGAAATATGTGATAAGGCTTGAAGGAGGGAAAGGTAGTGAAACCACAAAAATGTTTATATGCCCCCATTGTATTATAGCTCACACAAGTTCATATTACCCATGTGAAAAAGCATCTTTGTGGGATTATGCCATGGGATGAAGGTAAGACTATTGGAGTCAAAACCTATGCCAAAGTAACAAGAGAAGAAAGAAACAAATACAAGAAGGAAGAAGAGGCAGCACAAAACAAATCCAAAAATGCAAGGGTTGAATCTGAGACCTCAGGTCTAGTTGATCTTGATACCCCCGTAATAATGGATTCTTCCCTATAGAACAATATCAGATTTCCTTGACCAAAGTTGTTAGGATGATGTGGATTCAAAAATTTACAGGATTTCTATGCATGTGGTGTACCATTCAATGTTCTTTGCTCACCCTATTGGAGTGAAATGGTACAAGTCATAAATGGAGCCCCTAAAGGATACATGACCCTTGGGTATGAAAAAACTAGAATAGTGGAACTTGATAAGGAAAGAGCCAAAATCAATAATATTTTGGCTTTGCTCCCTCATCCTCTCGTCGCATTCACATCCCCGACCAGCTTCCACGGAGCAAATTACTTCCTTTTTTTGGTGTTTCCATTTTCTAAAGCCACCAACATACAAACAGATGGCAATAATGCTTCCAACTCTATATGCGTTCGGACGTGGAGGACCACCTCCACTTTTGGCAGACACCAACAACATAGCCAGTATTGGCCCCATACCAACAGTCAGACGATTTCATCCAGGTCACAACAACATGGCCTCCACTCCAGGCACCAACACGTTACCTAACTTGGCTCCTATTCCAGCTCTTCCTCCAAACAAAATTATATTTTGAGATCCCTCCACATTCAACCTTAGATGTTAGGAGAGATGGTTCCAATGAATAATGACAGCCTTACATCGTTTGTATCGTAGATCCTAGATCTACTCTCTTTATATATATCTCTCTTAGAATGGCTCTCCATCTTTAGAGTTAACTTTACGGGTATTCAGGGTTAGAGCCATAATTTTCTTTTAGCTCCCACTTCGTATTGACATCATAGTACTAAATAGTCCCGTTGACCTACTTTTGTTGTCATTCGTTGAACATTCATAAAATTATCTTATCTTATCTAGGTTGGAGCGACTAACCATTGTAAGGATCAAATTTGCTAGCTATGACCTCACCTTCAAGCACCTTCTGATGGTAAGAGAGGCATTGGCTAGTATGGTCTCAAGTGATTCAAGGTAGGGTTTGAAAGATAGGGTTGCGACCACATTTGATAAACATGCCTTTCAAGAGGTGGAGGGCATTCTTCATCATGGCCAATTTTGGACACAAGTTAGGTATGTTCTAACTTTCACCTAGCTCATTTATAGTATGATTTGTTTTGAAGATACAAATCAGACAATGATTAGGGAGGTATTTGAGCAAAGGAAGGTCAAAATCAAAGACATTTTTAGAAGAGAGATGTGATCTTATATCATCATATTCATAAACATGTGGTCAAAAGGTGGGATAATCTATATGTTCCACTCCATTCCCCAGCATATGTCCTCGTACCAAAATATTATTCTCCATCTTGGTTGGCCCAACCAACATCTAGGGGTGGAACGACATAGATCCGAAGGTGCAAAATCTGCATATGCTTGCATTAGACAAGTTGGCCTCTAATAAAGAGGAGTGTGCTCAAGTATGAAGCGAATTAGGCAAATAAATCAATGAACATGGAGCCTTTGGTAACCTACATGCAACAAAAAATCGAGACAGGTTGAGTCTTATCAAATCGTGGAATATGTATGGCACCTCTACCACATTTGCATATATTGGCCATGACGGTGCTTTCACAAGTTGTAACACTTCTTTTGCAAAGAGATATTGGAGCACCGATAGCTTCATCCACAACATGAAGAGAAACAACTTGAAAGTAGATCAAGCAAAAAGCTCAATTTATGTGCACTATAAACTCAAGGTTGTTGTCTCGCTATTGTGATGCGGCCAAGAATGATTAACATATTTAACTTAGGGAAACAATCTAGAGGAGGCTAATTTAGGGGATGCATATGCTTGCAATAGATAAGTTGGTCTCTGATGAATAGGAGTGTGCTCAAGTATTAAGAGAATCACACAAACAAATCAGTAAACATGGAGCATTTGGTAACCTAAATGCAACAAAAGATCGAGACAGGTTGAGTCTTATCAAATGGTGGAAAATGTAAGGCACTTCTACCACATATTTCCATATATTGACTGTGAGGGTGCTTTCACAAGTTGTTAACACTTCTTTTGAAAAGAGATTTTGGAGCATCGATAGCTTCATCCACAACTTGAAGAAAAACAACATGAATGTAGATCAAGCAAAAATCTCAATTTATGTTCACTACAACTCAATCTTATTGTCTCGCTATTGTGATGCGGCCAAGAATGATAAACATATTTAACTTGTGAAAATGTAATATCCCAAATCCTGATATTTTCTATTTCTATGCAAACAGCCGAGCTTGCAAACTGCCATGCAAATTTTCCCTATTTTATAGCTGAAATTGGGGTTAGGGTTTGCAGGGTAGAATGAACACTTACCACTGATAAGTCGGCTGAATATGCTCCAGACAGGATACGCATGCAAGTTGAGCTGAGCTGATGAAGAAATGACCTTGTTTTCTGCTGCAATACCCCAGATTGTTGAATCAAACAAGCATGACGTTTTTGTTTGAGGGATGGTTAATTTCAGTTGGAAATAAGTCGGAAGGAAGGTGTGCCTGTGCCGAAGAAGGATGGTGGAAGCATGCAAGAGTTTTGACCTCTCCAGATGCCCTAGCGAATTGATCTCCCAGTCTGCTACTTACACCCCCACAACCCTGTAAACTGCTGCTAGCAGCCCCGGATGGACAATCTGATCGCTGATAATCACCCAATGCAGTAGAGTGATCCTATCAGTGGGGATGCAGGCTGCATGCGGAAGAAATATGGTGATCCAGAGTCCTAGTGAATGACTAGGGTTTCCCAACTAAATGCCCCCAGCTGTACGGATGAATCTACAATAACCTTCGAACTTATACTGGAATACTGGATAATGATGAATACAATAGATACGGTCACAAACCTGGATGGTTTATCCTGGAGACTAGGGCAGATGTCTCACTGCCGAAATCTCGTTAGCTGAAGACGTCGTCTCCAACCCCAACTGCTGTGGCCACACACTGTGCTGCTTCTCAAGAGTTCAAAAATAATAATAATCAAAAAGTAAAGTCTCCATTCACTTTATCTTTCTTTTATAACTTTCAATTGCGAAAACCCTAACTTTTGACCTAATTAGGTCACTTTAACTTCTAATTTGCAGTTGACTTGCATGAATACGCATGGAGACTTAATTGGGTGCATGCATCATTAAATAATGCTTAGATGTCATGATTGTCACTTTTGGGGTTTGCATGCATGTCACTTTTGGGAACATTACAGAAAACAATCTAGAGGAGGCAAATTTAGGGGATGGAACCATAGCTTTAGAGCACTTGGAGGCACAACTACATGGTGATCATGATAATGATCAAATTCATAGAATAAAGATGCCACCCCAACCACTATCAGGTTTCCAAATGTAGGAGCTTTACCTTTGGTTTCACAACATCCAAAATTGCGTGGGGTCCATGCAACTACTGCTTGTGTTCCACAAACACTACCAATTGCTCCTGCTCCTATTCCTAAATCATGTGAAAAGAAAGTGAAAGTTTCACATGGAAAGAGGAACACCTAGTAGATAGCACTTTGTCTTTAATATTTATTATGGCCTATTTTGTAAACAATATATGATAGTATAAGTTTTAACTTTCAGCTTTGAAGTTTGAACTTACCTTTGAAGTTTAAATTGTTTATTGCATGTTACAACTCTTTGGTAATGAATATGTTGCTCTGTTTCATTTCATGGTTGATGTTATCTATTAAAGTTTGTTGATTTCAATTTTCAAATGATATATGTTGAAACTAGAAGGTCGAACTCGTTGATGACAATGTTATAAGTTATAGCTACTAGACGAGTGATGTTATGTGTACTAAATGGATAGATCTATGTTTCATGTTTTCTATAACTAATTTGGCATTATGCATGTTTTCTTGCTATTTATTCATCAAAATTTATTAGAATATGTATCATATAAAAAACGCTCCATTCTTGGAAGCTTTTGGAAATTGCAATTCTTGCTCCTACTCTCGCTTCCACTCCCCACTCCCAACAACCTTATAACCGTTAGACTGTTAGCAAGTTCTAAATCCTCAACAAGTTACCCAAGAAGTAGCAAAAAGGTCAATACAAAAAAGAATTCAAATGCAATTCCAAAGTAAAAGTTGTTTCCCCAAAACTAGTGGACTCTTATAAGTTATAATTGATTATGCCCCAGTAAACTTTGACAAAACCACGTGGGATAACATGTTTAGGTCACTATGTTTAAACATAACAAGATGTGAAAATCAATGTAGTATACCTAGGAAGTATGGAAACACACTTTTCTACGCAAGTAATAATACTTTTCAATGTTTTGCACTCCCTCAATTGACATAATATGGTTAATGCCATCCACAATGACCCTAAAAGATAAAAAAGCCCAAAATATGAGAAAGCTAGAACTGTATTACTGGACAAGAAGAAAGTCAAAGTTAAGAGCTCTTTAGGACGGTTTACCAATGAGTGGCCAAATGCTAGGGTTTCAACTTTGCATTGTGTCTGACAATTGGATAAATGTTAAACCCTAACATTTGATAGATGTTATTGGTGAGCTGGCTAGTGGTGCATTAGTCCTTATAGCACATGACTCCTCGTCAGTTGTTGCTTCTTCTCAAAGCATTTAATGATATCGAGTTGTCCAATTACCAATATGATACAAGTAATTAAAGATAATGCAACTACTTGTAAAAGAGCAAGAAAATCATTAACTAGGTACATCCTCACATTTTTTGGTCTAGTTGTTTGGTGCACACAATGAATCTTATGATGCATGGTATTGTCCATGCATAAAGAGTGTGACTGGATGAATGTCGTGTACAAGAAAAGGAAGCCCATCATCAAATTCATCACAAGGTATACTCTATTGTTACCTACCTTTACCGAGTTTACTCTTAACTTGCAGTCACCTAAGCTCACAAAGAATACATTTTTTGGTCTAGTTGGATGGTGCACACAATGAATCTTATGATGCATGGTATTGTCCATGCATAAAGAGTGTGACTAGATGAATGGGTTGTACAAGAAAAGGAAACCCTCACAAGGTATACTCTGGTGTTTCCTACCTTTACCAAGTTCACTCTTAACAATGCAATGCATCATACTATGTTGTTTCCTACGTTTACCGAGTTCAAAACTATAAATTTTGTAGCCTTTACCTCACCTTTTAGCACTTTTGAAGGCAAGACAAGCCCTGTCTAATATTGTGGCCAGTAATTTATGGCAGAAGTTGAGAATACACAATAGTTCAGATAGAGATAATGCTTATGCAATGCACGATAACATTTTTGTTCCTCATTTTGAGGACAGATTAAGTAAGTTTCGCAACTCATCAAACCAATTGATCACGTGGCTCCATACACAAATTCAGATCAACCAATCATTGGGGACTTGCATGAGCAAGTGGACACCCTACTTGACTAAAGTAAGCCCATTGTTGAGCCTAGAGATCTTAACTTCTATGACTATATTTGTATAGAGGTAGAAAAACAATGGACAAAGCTAAATATTCCACTCCATGCCTTAGCATAGGTTGTTACACCAAAATACTATTCTTACATCATGGATAGAAGAGACATGCCTAGTGAAGGTGTGAAGAGAAAATTGCACACAAATCCAAAGGTTCAAAGTGGTCCCATGCAAGCATTAAACAACCATGTCCCTAGTAAGGAGTGTGATATCACACAGCAATAATTGAGTATCTACATCAATGCCCAACGACTATCTAGTTACACCCATCCATATCGAGATAAGATGACTTCTCTCCAATAGTGGAACAGTTATGGTGGTTTTACACCATAGTGGAAGCATTTGGCGAATGGGGTGCTTTCATAGGTTGTGAAAACTTCTTTCGCAAAGAGGTGTTGAAGCACCTACAATTTCATGGATTGTCACAAGAAACAGGTGGAATGTAAACCACGCAAAGAGTTTGGTTTATGTGCATGTCAACTTGCAGTCATTGTCCCATTATTCTGAGGAGACAAAGATGGATAAAACATATCAGATTTGGGGCAACCATCCAGAGGAGGACGATTTAGAGGCTGGAGCAAATCTACATGGAAGGGATAGTTTCCAAAGAGCCTTCCATGCAGGAAATGCCCCTTTGAACTATACAACAAAAAATCAGCTTTGGAATTGACAATTTGAGATATAAAGTTGACTACATGACCTATATCAAACATGGTTGATGTAAAGCACGTCCTCCAAGCCACCAAAATCTATTAAAAAAACATTATGAAGTTTGTTTTTGTCTATTTTCTATGTTATATTTGTTGCCACACAATTCTCATCCAACCAAGGGCTCATCGAAAAGCTACGAGAGGCACAAATTGTTAGTAAAGGAAAAAAGGAGTGAATTTGTGAAAAATAATCAAAAAAAGTTGTTAAGGATGACAAAGAAAAACCCAAGACTTTTTGGAAAGAACTATGAGTGTGAAAGCAATTGCAAGAAAACACCATAACACCGAAACAATGACATTTGAACGCAAAAAAATCTTTTGCCAAAGGCCCAAAACCCAATAAAGAGGAAATGTCCACTAAAATCAACTTGGGAGGGTTAGTTCTTAATAGAGGAAAGGTCAACTAAAAATAAACATAGAGGGCACAGTTTACAAAGACTCAGATATGGAGATTGACATTAGTGTAAAGGATTCAAACAAAGCAAAGGACATGGTCAAATTTGTATGTGAAGGAAACAATAACGTTTGGATAACTTTTGCCATGCATGACAAGCAATGGTAGTTCAAGGCATGATTTATTGTCCATTGGGAGGAGAAATCTCTCTCTCTACCTCTCTCTCTCTCTCTCACACACACACAACAATTACAACAAATTATGTGGGCATAAACATGACATCGCAAGTTCACATTGGACATTACAAAAAAACTTGTGGGCAGAAATTATTATTAGCAATTTAACACAACATTGACATGGCCAAATTTGTAGGTAAATGCAGCAAGTTCACACTGAACATTGTAACAATTTTTTGAGCAGATATTATTATTAGCAGTTTAACACAGCAATGACATGGCCAAATTTGTGGGTGAAGACAGCAAAGTTACAGTGGACATTACACAAAATTTTCTATGAATAAATTATTACTAACAATTTAACGAGGCATTGACATAGCAAAATTTGTATGTGAAGGCGGGATTGAATTTTGGATAATTCCTAACAAGCATGACAAAAGTCCTAATTGCGAGATAGTGCAAGGTATAGGAGAAATATCATTAGGGGTGTTTAGGAGTGTATTTAACATGTGTAGTCAACAATATAGTTAAAAGATAACTTACGTCAAAATTAAAGTCGAGGACAATGTAAATCAACAAAGTGATGGATGGGGGAAACAACAGTTAAAGACTTGCAACAATGGGAAAACATCGAGAATAATTGCTACCAATGATCTTATTCACCAAGAAGCACACCAAATAGGAGAAGAGAGATAATGAAGAAGGTGTAGTAGGGAAATTTTTTGTTGAATTTTTTGTTGGCAAGTGGAAGTTGCCAACGAAACTATAGAACTATGAAAATTTCCTTGCATGGAGACATTGCCAAGAGATGAACATCAATGTTAGGGGTGAGAAGTTCACTTAGGAGGTTACTACAATGTGAGGATAAATTTTATGCGTCAAAAGGTGCTTTCCTAGCATAAGAGAAAGTACAATGATCATAAAAATGGTTTGAAGTTCAAGTTTCAAAGAGGATAAATTATTTTCGAAGTTCATTTGAATTTTTGTAAATGGCAACCCTACATGGTAGGATAATTTCAACATCTCGACAACATACTCGTCAATGGAAGAATGTTTTTGAGTTTAACATAGTTCGCTAATATTATGGAAGAGGCAACTCAAAGTCTACAACATGTAACCAGGACTTCTTTGTTTCCATTGCAAAAACTAGATCCATGACAAAAACAATTATTTTATAGTTGAAAGACATGTGGTCGAAGGGCACTGTTGCCGCTCCTGACCGGCGTGCGTGTGTCAAAGCCCAAAATTAGGCACACCGGCCCGATGGCAACTGCGAAAAGAGCAGCCACTGTCACCACACTCCTCTCTTCCTCGCTTCAAGTTGGCTCTTCTCCAACTCAAGGAGGGCATCCCTAATGTTAAGATCGCTAAGGCAGGAAACAATGGCGGACAAGGTGAATAAAATAGGTTGCCTTAGAGAAATGGTTGTAGCATAAGAGTATTTGAATGGTTCATGGAAGGAGGGAAAGATCAAACCCCACAAATGGACCGATGACTATATACCTAAAGGGAGAAATGGAGTCAAAGGAGAACCCACGAGGGCCTTGTGTCAATGAGGCAGCTACTAGATCTTCTTCCTCCTAACAGTAGAAGGTGCGCTATGCAAACAAGGGAGATACTACACAATCAAACTTGATTCAATGTAAACATCAAACCCGTGCATGCACGCTTACAAAGGGAAATAGCTAGCATCTGCTAGGATTTCCACCTTCCAATAGGATGGTAGCATCTGTTTATGGTCTCCGACCCAGACATAGAAAAGAAAGAAAGCCTTTAATGACAATTGCTCACTCACACAAGTTTATGCCACACACCATAGAGGGTACTCAACTGAACAATCATAAAACCTGAAACATATATGTTTTCTATTAATAGCTGAGGAAAAATCCTCCTAGTTTTCCATGATTATAATGAAGAAGGCTTCCTTCTTTTATAGGCCAAAAAGCCTTTATGAACCTTTTTTAAAGCCAAAATAATAAAATAATAAATAATTTGAGAAAAAGTGAATCCTAGATCCATTTTTTTCTCCCTAAACGACTAGTTGACCAAACATTATTAAATGTAACTCCTACTTTAGCTAAAGTGTGACTATTACTTTAGTTGAATGACTATCCACAAGACTTTATTAAAAAGTTGAATCCCACAAACTGATTTCCATGCTCGGTCGCTAATGAGGAACTGGTGACACGGGGTCAAAAAGTGGAATGTCCGTCGCTCCAAAAATTCAACGTGGCAACAAACAACGATACCATCGAAATGTGAACTGCTCCAAGAACTCAAAAAACGTGGAGTTGATTCAACTCGGCTGCTAAAAGGAAACGTGGGTGAAACATGGGCCATCCAGGTGGGTATGCGTTGTTGCAAACTCCACGTGACAATGAATATTCCCGCAACTCATAGGTGGGCAATCCGTTTGTTTCGAAACTCCACACTACAGCAAAATTTATTCATTGGATGTCTTCAATGCTTAGTGACGATAATAGTATTGCCAAGCAGCGGCATTAGCTCGTGGAACTTCACTTTGTAATCATCTGCTCAACCAATTTTGGATCCAAACTCAACGCAAGAATGTGCAAGGTCACCAAGAACGAAGCAAAACTTCATTTTGATGTGCGCCATGAAGGATTTTATTTATCGATTTAACTCAACATTAACGTATGCGCCATCTCTAGATATACATGCACAATTCTATCGCTGAAACCAAAACACGAAGGAAAGAGAAACTGGACGTTTGGCGCACTCTATACCATACGAGACAAGGCACCTTCTTATCATTTTGTAAATGCAAGGCATCATGTACCAGTGTATGTGGTGAAGATCTATCCGATTAGAAACAGGTGAACACCCAACCAATCTCCAGCTTCAGCTAAATGATGAGTTGACCTTCATAAACAATCGTGAGTCCACATATCTCCACAGTATGCCCATAGTCATTGATTGTAACCAAAAAAAACTGACAATCCCTACTGAGATACGTCCATCCTCCTTGCCCATATGCTTTAAACGATGCAGGATTTATTTCCTTTCCTAACTGGCAAAGGCACCTATACATGAGATATATAATGTTGGAAAGAAAGGATGTACCCTAGGCGATGACTTTTTGATAGGCAAATTAGATGCACTTTGTTCCTTGTTCTTGTTTCAACGTGCCATCCTTCGTGATCCAAATGAGCAAGATGCTTACTAGGTGCTCAAAGTTCCAGCTGACAATTTTTATGAGAACACTTGAGGTGTTACTGTTAGGAGCCGCATGCTGCGACTTGTAGCCATTTCATTCAAGCTGATAATGCCCCTTTTTGAAAGCTTGACATACAAAAAACAATTGGATTTCTTGAACTTGAAAACACAGAGCATGATGTGCAAATGGTACAAAGATATACTGGGGACTTGTCTCTTCGAGCTTACCTCGCACTACTTTCACATTCCACTTGCCGTCCAAGTCTGAAGTTGCTACTTCCTTTCTGGCAACTCGGATGATAGCGTGGATCAAAGAACTGATTTTATTGCCCTGAAGATTTGATATCACGTTATGAAAAACTTGTATTTCACAGTCCTTACTTCTCGAAAAACCCTGCCACTGAGCTCATGTGCTTCAACGAGAGGTCATGATCTGATCTTGTAAGCGACAACCCAAGAAATTGTTTTCCAAGGTATCAATCCGATGAAAAATGTGAAAGCATTCCACATGTGGACAACCCTATGCAAGTGGGGTGGTAACAGGCACAATGATGTAGCACTACAAATGATGTGTGGTAATAGGTTCATATTCAAAAATGATCCTTGTCTTCATGGTTTCAATAGAAATTTCCTTTTTGTCAATTAGAACACATAACAAAGTCTGCATGTGGAAGTATTGTTCACAACAAGCAAGTACATGATTGTTGCTACCCAAGACATTTCCAACTTCACTATCGAGACAACTTTGTCTTTAGCCTCGATGAGTGCTTTCTTACTATCTTCTTTACCTTTTAACTTTCTATCAAATCAATGTTCAAAAGACTTTACCACCGCATATAATAAAACAAAATAAACATGTCTTATAATTTACTTACATCAACTTTTCAATCTCACAATTCTTCTACAGCAAAATAAGTTCACCCTTTTTCACATTATGTTATGTGGGATCCTAGCACCTGGGTACCTAATTTTCCCCTCTACCCTCCAAATCAACACTATCTTATAAGATATACTTGTTTGAGATAAATTTCAACCTCCCCGTCATCATGTGCTCCATGCACATAAACACCTGATGATTGTCCTTCACGCTCGTCATATGCTCAACTAAATCAGAAATATAGACAGCTGTTGGATGAAGACTAGACCCATGTAGAGCAACTGAAATCAACTGATAAGTGAGAAAAGGTTCTTGAGGATTCAAACCAAGTGAGGAACACTCAAGAAATTGATACGTTGCAGCCATGAACAGCAAACCATGAGTGGTAAAAACAGCCCCAAGTGTTAGGAGCAAGTGTCCAAGCGGATGCATAAAATCTTCCTCTTTACAAGTTCTGTGAGGAGATGAGCATGTGACCAAAAGTAGAGAAGCCTTGAGACTATGGAGAGTGAATGCTTGAGCTCCATAATCTGATATAGCTTCAGAAATAGTTAATGAATCACAAAATAAAATATCAGCAATCTCATAAGAGGAAACTGACACCAAATCGCCAATAGCGATTTTGAGGAAGAATTGCAGTACTTGATTTTTCACACCGAAATTGCTGAGAGCAACTACAAGCATGACTGAAAGCTCTTAGATTTTAGAATTTGAACCAAATAATATCATATCAGAAAGTAAATCAAATCTAAATGGGTTCATATCAGATCTAAATGGGTTCATATCAGATCCAAAACTGCAAAATGAAATCAAATCCCCAACAGCAATTTTAAAGGAGACTTGCGGTACTTGTTTCTTCACAAAATTAATGAAAACAACTACAAGCAGTACTGAAAGCTTATGAACCTGAAATATTGAACCAAGAAATATCAGATCAAATCTAAATAGGATCATATCAGATCCAAGAGCATGGTCCACCGAGACGGTAGATGCACAATTCTCTTCTTCTTCAAAATTCTGAATTTTGGTGCATGCAATCCTGCAGGAATTTGCTGGAAGATCTAGATCATGGGGAGCGAACGGATCACTCTGGAGATCTGATATTTCTTCCAAAATATCCAAGGTATTACATATTTGCACACCAACAGCAACAATAGAGGGAGAAAAATCAAATTTCTCTTCACTTTTGGAAGCAATTACTGGAAAAAAATTTGCACATAATTCAAAGGAAATTCACTGGAGGAGGACTTGGCTTCTTTTTCATCTTGAACAACTTCAGCAAAGAGAGTAGAGGCCGAGAACTTTGGATCAAGAACTCTTATGGTGCTGGATGTGCTCTCCAAAGTGCTATTATGATCCTCGTCAATCTTTCCAAAGGTTCTATCCAATCTTGTCCAGAGTTCCTTTGGGTCTTCAATAGATCTACTGAGGTAGCGCAAGCTAGGAGAAAGAGCTAGTGTTATTGTTCCAAAAGCTGCATCACATTCATTCAGCCAGTCATTCTCACAAGAAAAACTCTTCACCGAGTCCAATAGACACCCCATAGAGACCTCGTCTCATCAGAGATGCAATCATCTTCTTCTTCCATTCTGAATAGTTTGTGAATAGGGTGAGAAGAGGATCTAATGAATCCATTCGAAGTTGTACCTGCAATTACACAAAAAAAGTAAGGTCGAAAAGCCTGCACATTTCAGATTTTCATCACACCCAGCATAATTGATCAAGCAAGCTTGATCAACAATTCCTTAACTTGGGGTATTAAGTGGTAAACCTTTTGCTTCTGGTGCAGTGCTGGAAGGAGCAATTTTGCTCAAAAACAATGATCCAATAGGAGATCTGAGGAGGAGAAGTGCCTTGTCCGCCGAGGTTTTGATACCATATTAAATTGAGCACATAGATTTGTGGACAAACACAACTCACAAGATAGATCACACAATTTACTCAGCAATTGAAGAATGAAACAGTGCAAAAATGGCTTGAAACTGTGAATGCTTTCATTAATCAAAAAGTAATTAGATGATTAATTACAATGTAATACAATGGCTAAATAGCCACATGCAATTCGAATCCACATGAGGAAATTCGAATTGATTATACTCTACTTGACTGTAGGTAACTAAGACCTTGTCTAAATCATTATCAAAGGACTTAATAGTTAACTGACCTTGTCTAAATCATTATCGGAGTTCATCGAAGTTCTAAAACACAACTCAAGTGTCTAATTCAGTGTTAACTAAGGCTAACTGAATGTGGTAGGTGAGAAATGCGCCTCTCCTGCATGCAGCCATGCAAACCTAGTGTTAACTGAATGTAAAGGACTAGAACTGAATGTAACTGACTCCTACTTAGCTTGACTAGTCACTAATTGAACTCAACTACTGAAGGTTGGTGTCAGCACTCCCAGTGGCCCCTAAATTGTAGGGATTGATCTAGGAGGCTCCTAAACTGATGCATGCAAGTGCAATCAATGGCAGTAGGCCTCAATTAGTGTTCCCCACACTTTAGTAACTGGAACATGTGCCCCAATTAGGCCAAGTGGACACAATGGTGCTAGTGACATAAAATAGACTAGATGGACTCCCGATTTAGACATGACTCCTAATTTAGACATATGACCAAATTTGGACAAGGGAGGATTAATAATCCTAACAATTTCATGAGGTATTATTGTTAAGCTCTAATTGCACGCATGCATTCCAAGAGTTAGTACTCTTTAATGGGTTGCATCAATATAATTTTGAGCCTACCATATGAATAATGGCGATGTTGATAAAAGAACAAGGTAGCAATGTGCTATAAGAATTATACTCACAAATTCTAGAACCGATGTCATAATGATATGGAGCATAACTTTGTTCGAACATCCCAGCACAACCGCCATTGTAGCCATGCATCCGAGATATGACAACACGAAGGCATAACGAAACCCTCTAATTAGAAGAGTTGTCTCGTTGGAGGAATATTCTCATACCATTGCATGGCATTCCATATCTTAACCACAGCAAACTGTCAAAGACAAGGTTAGCCTGATGATAGCCACACGGACTATCACTAGCATAATGTTGGAAGTGTGTATAAATGAGGGTCTACGTGACAACAAAAGGTGGCGCTTAGAACGCTCAAATGTAAGGCATGCACAAACAAGGTCTACGTGACAACAAAAGGTGGTGAGGGTTCCCTTAGAACGCTCAAATGTAAGGCATGCACAAACAATCATTGTTGGGGCAATTTTTTTGACTCTAATCAACCCAATCCGACACAACCAACATAGCAAGTTGTAACAAGTCCCAAAATAGGCATGGAAGCTTTACTAGGGACGAGTTTCACAACGAAACAAACATCCTCAATATCACGCATTGGGGTTAGTAATCAAGCCATGACACTTGATGGAGACAATCAACAAATTTCTTTGGATGTAACGATGAACGCCATATCAAATGTAACGATGAACACCATATCAACCAAGAAACATATGATCAAGCAATAGATGGTAGCATTTGTCCCTTGATCCAATTTTGCACTCCACCATAGGACGATTTTCACAGGCCCCATATGACTTTACAATGGAGAACAATAAGCCAAACCCGACAATACAGTAAATTTGGGAAAATTTCAATATCTACAAGCCCTACTTTCAAAAACTAATTGTGATGAGAAATAATATCATTTACAAGAAGAGCTAAATTAAAATCTGTGGAAACCTTTCAATTACTTTCTTGTCTCTGCTAGGAATCTCGATGGTCGAACATTTCATTATCAGACTACAGGAATAATCATAGTCTTTACACAAACACATTTCAAGCCATCGCCTTTCAATTCGTCGTGTAGCGACTCTCCTCAAGCAAAAGCCATCCCTTATACTATAATCTCAGGCTCGTCTACGATGTACATGTAAGCAAAGCACAACCTCATTGGGTACTACACCTCCCACGAATTGTTCGTCTCCTTATTATGACTATATATAATGAGATGTTTAGTTGGGGCATACCTACACATAGGTATAAAAGAAAGTGTCAGGTTGGATGGTGCAGTCTATGGACGGATGCCTCATTTTTCTACTACCACATGTTCAGGGTTAGTTCATGGATCGTTCTCTGCAGAGAGACTTTTTCTTCAATGCAACTGGTCATTCGAGGCATGATGAATATACTCTGTCAATGCACTTGAGCGTTGAACTCTGCAATGAGGTGGATACACAAAATATCCAACAAAAAGAAGTTTCGAACAAGAACTAGTTCGAACAAATCCCAAATAAAATATCAATGACAACCCAAAGCCTCCATAGTAAGAAATAAGTGGCTAGCTAAGACTTGTGAGATTTAAGACTTTTCCAATATGGAGATGCAGCCATTCTCTATTAACATACCTTCAAAGGAATTTTTATCAAATAAAAAAATTAAAAATGAACCTCAAGGGCTAGAGAAGAATGCAGAAGTTATTTCGGCCGCTTTTGTCGTGACTCTTTTTTTTTCAAAGGTTATGCATCTCTTCATGCTTTGAATGGCTCACCAAGTGCCAAACTTTTCTGAAACATTAGAGCTCACTTAGGCAGGCCAAACACATTGGCTACCCATAAACCTCTTTCAATATGAGGCAAAGGCGAATGCCCAAATCATCTGATGTAAGACTACTTTCAAGTCTATCCATTAGAGTGAAAACAAAGCATTGTTTTGTTAGAAGTTACTTCAAGACAATCTGAGCATGGGCACATTCACGTTGTTTAGGTTTCACTAGATTAAACCATGGAATGTTGAGAGGGCATAGGGTCGTGGAAACCACCTATCCACAGGCCAATCATTGTTGCTTATACTAATGATTGTCAAATTCCAATTTATTAATAAAATCTTTTTAGGCATACTTACATCCTTGTCTTGACACGTTTAATCATTATTTTTCTATTTTTTTATTCATTTAGTTTTTTAACAAACTATATATATATAAGAACTCTACATTTTTTTAACTTACATATTTTTGACGAACTTTTATACGGCATACAATTAGCTTTTTCATGTACTATTTGTAAAAGCAGACTAGATGCTAGTATGATTTTTTCAGGCTCTATAGCATAAAGCAGATTAATGAACAAAAGGACTTCATTTTACAAAAACGCTCACAGCTAAAAGATTAATATCTCACATAGCATTTTTTTTACAATCATCACAAGCACGACACACAACAAAAAAATTTGCATTCTGCAATTTGACAATATCAATTTTTTATGCTTAACTGACTTAATTTTCAACTCAAAAATCTAATGCACAACATACTTCAATTTGGATTATTCACATAAGTTTGCTTTTGCTTGCCTTGTCGTTAAATTTTTTACTAACATAGCTTCATCTAGTCTATCCATACTTTCATTTGGACAATTTTTTTTTATCGACAAACTAACGATTTACGTGTCTTTCCATTAAGCTCTTTACATATTTTTTTTAATTCAATTTTGGTTTGCTTATTTATTGTCTTCATCAATTGATTATTGTACACCGAGGGCTCTAAACAATACTCGAATTTCCATCCCCCTCTTCCCCTTAACCAACCCTCCAAGGGCATTCCTTCACTATTTTAACCCTGGTCAATATTTTTACTAACATAGCTTCATCTAGTCTATCCATACTTTCATTTGGACAATTTTTTTTTATCGACAAACTAACGATTTACGTGTCTTTCCATTAAGCTCTTTACATATTTTTTTTAATTCAATTTTGGTTTGCTTATTTATTGTCTTCATCAATTGATTATTGTACACCGAGGGCTCTAA
>LPNX010080579.1:191237-260455 GCA_001517045.1 Pseudotsuga menziesii
ACGATACTCGAATTTCCATCCCCCTCTTCCCCTTAACCAACCCTCCAAGGGCATTCCTTCACTATTTTAACCCTGGTCAATATGAGCATCAACAAGGTGTTCTAATGAGGATTGACCCCTAGGGTAATGCTTTATCTCTTGTTTGATTCTTAGAGCACTTGGATCATATGGTATGCCTTGATACTAAGCCTAGGGTGGCGTGCATTGAATAGAGGAGACTTCATGATATATGGTTCACGAGTTGAACAATCCTCTTTGCACATCTTTCTAAGAGATCTACCCTTCCAAGTGTTGTTTTGGTTGATTTATCATGTGATATTTATGTTTATGGATGAGTGCCCTTGGACTTATTGAGATTTTTATTGTTGCAATAATTTCATGAATATAATTACCCCTAATTTGGTGAAGCACTCCCTTTCGCGTAGTCTTTGGCACATTTATTGAAGCATAGCCTCCCCTGTGCATGCCTTACTAGGTTGATTCACCTCTACCCCTATGGTTTTGGCACATGGTTTTTTCATATGACACTTAGTTTTGATTATTTTACTAGGAGTATGGCCTCTTGATACAGATTCCCCTAGGTCGTCCCACTTAAGGCTTCTGGTTCGAGCAAATTAATGGCATTAGCACTTGAATTGAACCATTCTTTACACATTTATCTAGGGCATGTGCATTATTATGTGGAAATAGGATTGGTTTATTGACCTTGCCCAAGGGTTTATGCCTTCACACACTATTTGAGGTCACCCCGCCATTGGAGGTTGTTATAACAACAAAATTTGCAACTTCTTTGCACATATTTTTCCTAGGACATCCATTGTTTGACTTGGTTTTTATTAATATTTTATTTGGAGGTAATTATTGAAGATTATCTTGGAGGGCGTTTTGCACAAGGAAAAGGTATATTGCACTCCATTCATTGTGACCACACTATTTTATTATTTTTGTATAAGCATTTTGCATTGGAGAGCCCATTGTACAATGATTTGCTTTTTTTTTTTCCTTGGAGAATAAAGGGGATCTACAGTCCACTAACCAATATTTTATTACAGAGAAGGCATCGTAAATCTATATAAGGATTTTCTCTTTCCATTTTTAATTGAGGGTTGAATTTGTAGAGATCACCCCTTGGAGCCTAGTTGAACATCTTTTTTTAAGGCAATGCAAGTGAAAGGTTTATCTTAAGAGGCATATTATGTTCTAAAGTTCATTTGCAAAATGTGAATGCTTAAAACTTCTTGCAACAAATATGTTAATCGTTATGAAGGGCTAAATTCCAGGTAACAATGTTATTTTTTTTAAAGTGCTCAATTGTGGGTTATCTCCCTCTTATATCTCTATGTTCATTGTTGGAAATCTTCATGTTGCAGCATTCCTTCACGAGTTGGTTGCAAATTTACATGTTTATCAATAAGCACACCCTCATGTATGTTTCAAGGGTTCACCTTTTATTAGGGTTCCTCCAAGTTAATTTTTTTTTGCTTATGGGCAGAAATATGAAAGCAATCGTAGTTCATTATTTCCATCTTTGTTATGTTATTATTTCATAAGAAAACAACCCTCCTAGTTTTATCCTTTGACTCCACTTGCCCAATGGATAGGCACTAGTCTTGGTCTACCCATCCAAATACCTCTAAAGTTAATCACACATATTCCTAGTGAAACTCCCCTTGTGTTGAAGGAGAGGTAGCATAAAGTGAGAGAGGAGATTTTGTGGTAACAATGGGCAGCCCCTCTTAATTCCTTTGGTCATATAAGGGTTTGGATGGTAACGATCTACAAGGAACCGGTGCTTACCATCACTTTTAGTTTCCACTATTTCTCGCCATCAAACTTTGCAACACTATCAAGATATTCTCATCGTGGCATGACATGCCAAAGCATGGGAAACCATCAATATTCATCTCCTAAGCTTTGTGATATCTTTTGGATTTTTGTGGCCACAACCATACAAACATCAAATAATGACAAACGAGATTGTTCAAATTTGTGAAAATATAAAATGGGACTGTCAATAGACGACACAATAAGGCCCCTAATTCTGATGCCGACTTTGTTTCTATCAATTTTTTTTGTTTGTTTGAGACCACAAGAAAAAATAAGAACAAGTGGGTCTTGTGTTTTTGAAGACAATGAAGATTTCCTTGGATACTCTAGTTTAAGTATATAGGTCCTTGAAATCATTCTCTAGGCTTCACATCCTAAGTCTAAGGAAGAACATTTAGTGTTAGGATGTTGATACTTTTGAGAAACAACGCCATATATTATCCTTCACACCGATGTAAGTAAACTTATTATATACAATTATAATCATTGGAAGTCACCTTCACACCGATGTAAGTAAACTTATTATATACAATTATAATCATTGGAAGTCACCTTCACACCGATGTAAGTAAACTTATTATATACAATTATAACCATTGGAAGTCAAAGTTATAAATTATTATTAATTTATTACAAAGTTATAATCATTGTTGTTATTTTAAACTTGTAACTTTATATATATAGGAAGTTATTTTGTAAATAACAAGTTATAAGTTATAACCACAAATGTATAGATAACTTTATAAGTTATATATTTTTTTTAACATATATATATATATATATATATATATATTTTTTTTAACATATATATATATATATATATTCTATTTCTTTAAATATAAAAATATATATAGCCCACAGTGGTGTAGCTCTACCGGCGATTCGCTTAATATGAAGGACATTGTTGTAAATGGAGGTCACGAGTTAAAATCATCTCATCTTACCTGTGCCCCATGCGTTTAGACCGTGTGGGTGCACCTAGGGGTATAGTGGTAGCAAGATTGGATCCCTAGATCCCGTGTCATGCGAGTACCAGCCCAGTCCCTAGTTGTCGATTCCCCTAGTATATATATATATATAGTTTGTACTTTTCATTTCTTCACTATATCCAAATTTGGGCTTCTCAAAAATCTTCAAATCTTTATATTAACCCTTGTCACTTAGCCAACAACTTCCATCAAATCCAAGGTCTAAAGTGGATTCATGAATACTTAGATAGTGCACAATACCCAACAAAAAAAATTCCTGAATTAAGGATCTAATTTTGTCCTCTTTCGATCTAGAATTAAAGCATAAACTATAACCATGGACTATCAAGTGAGTCAGCCAAGGGTTTTTGTTGAACAAGCTTCTTCCAATGTAACAACCCACAAATTTGGTGGGACTTCTACTAAGCAAGTGCAAATCAATATGCCTTGTTTATGCCTAATATTTGTTTAAAGTTGTCACTACTACCCACACAATGATGTTGTTTCCTAGACTATCATTTAATAACACATTCTTGTGTGATTGCCTTTGTTTTCCCCTCTAAAAGTGAGTTTGGAATCTATATGTTTCAAATGCACACTCAACGAATCAGCAAGGCTGACATTCTTAATGATAGATATGAGCATGTTTCCCCATCATTATGCATTTCAACCTTGATGATGAATATATTAAACATTTTTTAAATATTAAATAAATATATCTTGGCCTGACTCCTTTATAAATTTTGTCGTTAGGTGCCTATGTTGCACGTAATACTCATTTGTTTTGTTACATGTGTGATTTGTTGCCTCACACACTTATTTGTTATGTCCCTCAATTTTTGGATCCATGTGTTAATGTGAATATAATAACTTGTAAAACCCAATATGACTCTCAAATGACGCAGTGTCTAGCTCTAGCTTCTTAGATACCAACATTGTGCTTGGATCTCATACCATATAAAGTTTGTACATACACTGCTGCAAAATGGTTGAAAAGAAAAAGAGACTCGACATAATATTCAACATATAATAATGAATACATCAAATATAATATGTATGAAGTCCCCTTACATAGGGATACAAATGTTCAACACTAGACATGTAGACCATAAAATCAAGACACTTCAAGATACCCACACGCACATAATTTCAAAACACCAAGGCGTTGGGAAGGCATGAAATCCCTCACTCTTAAATACCCTGTGCTCATATCTTGTAGAGAAATGAGCGTTGGTGCTTCGTGATACTATTGGATCATCATTCACACCCATCCCCCAAAAATAATCATCATCAAATTCTATGGCAAAGTTTCCACCATCAACTCCAAGAAGGGATCAATTGCATCTAGACAATGAGATATGCATAAGGATTTTGTTCAACAACTAGTTGTGCATAAGTGAAAGGTTGCGATGCATGAAGACAAGATCATTCAACCATTGTTATTCCAAGTAGTTTCTCTTCTCCATGTGAATGCATTCAACGAAAGACAAATTATGCTCACACTCTAAAACACTGCAAATTTGACTAATTGCATGATTTTTGCACTTGAGGGCATTGTCCACCAAATGCTTCGCCCCAATTTTCTATGATAAATCAAACTCCAAATCAACTATCTTCATTGTAGCTTCACAAACTCCAAATGCTCACAATCAATGAAAGAAAGAGGGGTGAGGAAAACATGGGAGATGTTTGCATATAACAATGATCTAATAGCCCCGAGGGTTAGCTTAATTGATCTTGAGCCAAACATGAGATCTCTCCCCCCACAGTAGAGGAGGTCACAAGTTCGACTCTCTTGATCCCATTGGAGTGAGGCTCCGTAATTATGGCCGACAGCTTACCTCATTTATCATCCATGACTCATGGTGAAGTACTCAGAGTGTTCCCCAAGATTTCTTCCATCGAAAAAAAATAGCAATGATCTAAGGATTGCGGGGTGGGCTTTAATTTCCTTTTTTCTTTGACTTTCCTCTTCTTTTTGTTTCAAGCATGTGCACCTCTAATGGTTGATTTTGTCATGAATTCATATGTTCGGGATTAAACCAACATATTGCCCCATTTCAAAGCCTAATTCAACACCAATACCCACTAAACCGGTCCAAACAATCCAATTCCAATCCGGCTTGGCCAATATTTAATAACCAATACAAACCCAAATTGTACAAATATAATATTGAAAAATCTCAGCTCAGAACTCAAGTGAGCCAACTGTTGAAGAATATACTTGATACATCGCAGAGTTGGAAGGGTCGAGGCCCATAAAACAATTTTGCAAACTCCTTTCAATAAGCCCAAGGGTAATCAGCTACACCCCCCCTAAATATTTTGTAGCTGTATAGAACAAGTAAAACTCCAACAGTTAGAAGCAGGAAAGACACAGATTTAAAAAACAATATAAATAAATAAAAAACTGGCAATAGAACCAGAATATCATGACAACATCAAGGGCAGTAAAGTTCTTTAAAACAGTGAAAAGGAGAATGGACAGATCTCCTTTCACTGCTCTGATCATCTTTTCAGTAATATATTTGCAGATCAAGACCAGATAATGTTCAGATTTTGGCTTTATTTCAGATCTTATCTTGGGATCGTAAGGTCCAGATTTTGCACGAAAGTAAAGACTGTTCTCTGGTTTTTTGTATCCTTATCTTTCTTAGAGTTTATATAAATTTTTTACTTGCAGAATAAGTATGGTTTCCGAATACTGTTCTGTTCAAAATAAAAGTTATAACAGTTTCCTCATTGACAGATGCCAACCATTATCTATCCACCCTTGAAAATTTGATCCCCTAATAATTGCACTTGGAAAGCTGAGGTACAGACTACACATGTATTGCTGAAAAAGTTGTGAAGTAAGTGTATAACTAAGACATTTCTAAAAACCCCTGATATAGCTCTATACCAAATAATATTGAACTTGACAAAGAAGAAAAGAACAAATGATGTGGTTTACTTAACAGTCTAAATGCACAGAAGAAAAGACTTTCTACTAAATATGAGTAAATCATGAAAGTAAAATAACTATGAAGTATGAACATAGAGAGGGATAAGATACATACTCTTCGTAGCAAAGTAATGAATAGGACCATGTTAGCTCAATTATTCAATAAAAGAGAGTTACTCACAGAAAATACCATAAAATACTTTGTTTAAACTGGGTTTGGTTTAGAAATAAATCATAAAAGAGCTTCAGAGGCCCACCTCTGCTACAAAGCAACTTGCAACTGACAATTGTTTTCTTCTTTTGTGTCATTCTTCATCCATCCTTGGAGAAATAGGGGCTGGAATCTGTAACAAGTTACCAGTATCCATATAGGTTGGGCACAAATGTAAAAGACTTAAAATAGGATTACCGACTGTCCTGTGTCTCTTAGAAGATCTCTTCTAACAGTTTTTAATAGAGATGTTGCACAACTATTTTTGAAGAATGCAACAATCATTGTTGATATGTGGCGGGGAAGATCTGGGTGGTGTGGACCGGCTTAGAAATTAATACAAAGAATGTCCGCTCAAAGCAATTCTCAATTCTCTGACAAAGGGACAAATTGCAGAACAAATAATAGCCTCGAGGAGTTTAAAGAAGGAAGAGGGAACTGCAAGTAATGCAGATGCCCATGTTAAGACATTCAATTGGAATTCTTAGTTTTCTTTCTTAGGAGAGCAAACTGTTCTGAGAAAGTAGAAAACACTTGATTTTGCCGAGTCTAGTAAAGAACAGTCCTATATTTGAAAAGCATACTGTACTGAGAAAGTAGAAAACACTGTTTTGCCGACTGCAGGAAAGAGCAGTACTATATTTTTTAAAGCGCTTGAGCTTAGACCCGCTAAATTTAGGAAAAGCTAGAAGTTTACACCTGAACTGAAGCATTTAGTCTTCCCACTTCCAAGAAATTAGCTCTTCCTGAAGCAATAGTATTGACTGCATACTTAAAATTGTCAGCTTTCTAATTTAGGCTTCTCATGCTAAATTTAAGCAAAATTCTCTCCATCAGCACTGTTATGAAAGCCAAGTTCAGAAGTGAATAATATATACACGCATTATGTCTCTATCTTACATTACACTCGCCTACAACGCCCATACAAAGATCGGCCCAAAATTACATAACAGATTTCAGATAGGTGGGGAAGCAAGAGAAATAAAAGGTCCCCGTACCTTCTTGGGGCTGCTGACCGAAGCCCGAGGACGAGAGCCTCATTTGGCCTTGAGCTTGGGGGGTAAAAGTAGCAAAAGGAAGAACAGCTGAACTCAGATTTCCCAATATTCCACTAAATGTCCCTTGACTTCAGCTTTTCCACCACAAGATACCTTCCCTGGCACAGATTCGTCAAATATTTATGTCAACTAACCCGATTATACCAGCGAAAGTCTCTACGATTCCGCCAGAAACAGTAGAGCCCTCTGTTTTCCCAATCGCCAACACAGTCTTGCATGCCGATTTCCGTTTACTTCGTCCCCTTCTCAACAAAAAGATCCCTACAGCAACAATGTCAAGGCTCTGACTCCGTTTCGTTGCAATATACAAACACGCGACGTCCTAGAGCCGTTCGAGTTTTTTCTTAACAGCAGTGAGAGAGCGCCGAGGCGTCCCAAGCTGTATATTCGTCACGGCTATGTTTCCAGCTCCGCATTCTGCGAAAATCTCGTTACAGCTCAAGCGAATACCGTTCCGCGCCCTCCTCCATGACAGATCCCGTGTCCGAAAACCCTAAAGCTCCAAACACGATAATCCAACAGCTCAGCTTAGCAAACACTGTCAGCACAGTCTCTCTTTCAAAAAATAAAAACATACACAATTAAAGCTTAGCAGCTAATGAAGCTGCTTTTAAGCAAAGAAGCTATGCTCCGTAGGTCATCAAGATCTCAAGACCGTCAGGGTTTGGAGTTCCTTATTTCTTCACAATTTTTTAAAGCGTCCACTGTTGGCATGGAATAGCATATTCGGCAGCAAATTGCAAGAAACGTGTGTTCTGTAAGGCTCCAAGCGACTCGATCCGAAGGCTGTTTCAAGAAAGAAAACAAAATATTCTTCATTGACGCAAACACAATGACGCATATTTCTTCCTGCGCTTCGTCTGCATTTCAGAACTCCAGCGGCCTATAGCTTTTATTCCTATCAGCAAATCCACAGACGCAGCAGCTGCAGCCGCAGTAATGGCGGACTGGACTGTGTAAATTTCAGGCCTTCAGCAAAACGATTTCGTGAAGGAAGAAGATAGGTAGAAGGGGCTCGAAGCAAGAAAGAAGCAGCTGTGTTTAGCAAAAGGCAATATTTGTGTGTTGGATAGACTGTTATTCTGCACCGTCGGATCGGCCCGCGGTGCCGTTGTGGACCGACGATCTCCATCTGCATTCTTTCCGGAAGCTCCAACTCTTGGATTGATGGTGATGGGACATGTGCCACTGTGCTATTTATTAGTCCATGTCAGAGTACGGCCAGCAGAGCTCCCTCGGGAGGGAGGTGAAGGTTATTTAAATTAAAGAAGATTTAACCGCAACCAAATTAAAATTAAAATTTTAAATAATAATTAAGCCCCGAGAAAGAACCCTGAAGGCTGATATCATTCTTTTCTGGAGGTGATTTGACTCATTCTAAGGCAATGCGCACTGACCGACGTAATTATAAGACATTATAATTTAATTATAATTAATGGTCACCAAGTTGCTGTTTATGTATATAACCTGAGCGTGAAATGCATAATTAAAGAACTTAGTATGTCTTGTCAAATAAATGAACGGATACATCAACAACAACACCACCACCACCTCCGTGGCTGGGTGGTTGCCATTACTGGTAAACAAATGGGGCCGCTGTTTAAGTGGCAAACCGAGAGCCATTCAACAGTGACGGTTCCGTTCTTACATCCAACGTATTTCCGTACTAAAGCGCTTAAGTCTTCCTTCCCTGGATGCATAATTACAAGCAACTACAAACAATTGGCTTTTGTTTTTTTTTGGTACCATGGATCGAAATAGAAAGATATTTGCAGTTTGGATGGGAAATAGAAAGATGTTTGTGATGTCGTTTCATATGACAAAAAGTGATGTAGGCCATAATCCTTCAACGATTTGCTTTGTCTTTTTGAAATTTTATTGGTAAGGATAGCAGACTAGTGGGCTTAATGGTTAAGAACATGTGTCATTTCTGGGAAGGTCACAAATTCAAAACCAACTTGGTAAGGATGCACATATTGGCATGTAATAGGAAGGCTAGAAGGATAAGCATCCCCCCTTGCATGGGATCTAGAGGCTCTTCGAACATCTTGGGGCTAGCCTGGAATATGTTGATATATGTAGCTTACAAGTTGTTGCGTATATCTAGGGAGGTTGCTTAAGTTCTCCATGTTAACAAAAAGGATAACAGTCGTCAGTCATTGATCATTAAATCAAATAGTTAGCATGATGATTTTGGTTGTAGTCTAACCATTAGAAGATTTTGTCTCTTTTTTTGTTTGGTTTTTAATCATTTTTCAGCAAAATCCAATCATTATTTTTCGAATAACATATATAAGGTGCTAAGATTGCATAATACAAGTGGCACATAGTTTTTTGAGGGCGTTGAATCCATTTCTGCAAACAAAAATGTATTCTAAGCAATTAAAAGTTTTGATTTTGTCATTTTCAATCGATGGATTACGCTAGAAAGTCAAAATCATCTAATCATTAAACAGCGTTGATGACTTTATGATCATCTTGATATGCGGTCAATATCTCGCAAACATTGTAAGTCAACGTTTTATCATTAATGAGTGATTGTATCCATACAATTTGTGGAATTCTTATCAATGAAAGTTTTATTATTGCAAGATTTTGAAATCCTGATTAAAGTCCTAAACTTGGATGATCACTTTAGCGACCCGCTACTCAACAAGACCCTACAAACGCTACGTTATGTTATGCAAGACTTCACCTCCTCCTCCTTCTTCTTCCATGTCCAGCGAGGCTCAAACTAAAAGCGGATGAAAAAGCAAACAAGGGTTGTCTATTATCTCAAGGATCATATAGAAAGAACGATGACACTCCCTTCTGAATCTTGATTCTGTAGCTTTGGTCTAGTCATGGGTTTTTGTTTTGTAGAAACCAGGTATGATGTAACAGGGTCAAGTGGTCTCTTGAATATATGTAATCTTGGTTGATTGGTAGTGGCCTAACCATTACTTTATAAAAATATAACCGTTTCAGTTAAAAAATAATTTATTGTTGCATAACTCTGTGCAATAATTTGTACATCATGAACATAAAAACCGAAATAATATTTATTGCAATATATTTTTGTCTATTAGATATTCATGTGATGATAGCATGGAGCACAACCTTTGCTTGAGCCATAATAAGATGCAATCTTTATTTATATTAATATCAATATATATATATATTGTTAAACCATTTATGAGAACAAATAGCAATATCGCCTTACAGAGTTTACATATTTTTGTGGCATTTTCCAAGAGAGCAGGATAACTCGAGATGGCACAACCCAAATTATGGACTTGGTCTACTCCAATGGATGTGACCTCCCTCACTCTACATCTAGGGTTGGTTGCCTTGTTAACTCTACTTTCAATTGTCTGCGTCTTGCTTACATCATTTTCTTAACCAACTTTGTTGTAACTCCTACTAGATCCTCTTGAAACACTTATTCCTAGTACTCAGTGTGCAAATTCAAACTCTTCTTTATTCATGAGTATGTTACACGTTGTAGGATAAAGCGTCAACATGTTTCTCTCCCCATTTCCACATACTTAGCATAACCTTTCCTCCCACAACTACTTTAGTATTCCCCATTTCCTTGTTTCACGTCTCAACTTGTGTAAGTTGATTCTGGATGTGTTATTCCTTGCTTTGCATGTCATGGGTTGTTCAATTTCAAGTATTTGTGTATTGTAATCTCTATGCTTGCAAAGTTGTCTATGTAATATTTGAGAATGCATGTTTCTACACTTCTTCATCATAGTAGTTATGCCTTTTGGAGAACAATTTATGTTGGTGAGTTGAAACGTTCCTAATCACTACCAAAGATTTTCTCCAAAAGATATGTAATATTGTTGTTTTCTTGTGACATGTTTTCAATGAATAGGATTTCTTATTTATTAGACATTTAATAAAGATTAATCAATTCGTCTATAACTAATTAAGATGAATTAGAGGTATAACAATGCATTACAATGTCACTAGACATTTGAGTTTCAAATCCATTAACAGATTTTATTCTCCAAAAGACACGACTACTATGCAATATTGTTGTTTTTTTTGCCATGTTTTCAATGAACAAGATTTTTTATCATTTAGTCAAGTAAGAAAGATTAATTGATTTGTCCATAGCTAATTAAGTTTAAATTATAAATCCAACTATACATTATAACAATAGACATTGTTACTATATAAATATGAGATTTGGTGTACTTTAATAGATAAAATAGTTGTGCCCCTGAGATTCTCAATCTTTAGCTCTCTAAAAAACATCTATCTCTCATGTTATTACTTTTGCCAATTTAGGAGTTTAGCAATCACAAAGGTATTTTGCATCATCGCCTTTGTACACCATCTTCGTTTGTAGTCAATTTTAATCTTTGTAAACACAAGTGTCATTTTCTTGCACTTTAATGTTCCATGCACCATAGAAATATGATTATTGAATCCTTTGTTAATAGAGGTTACAACTATTTTGTACCTTTTTGGTTCGGTATTAAAGGTCTTCCACCATCAAAAATCCCTATCCTTGATCCTAGGGCATTTAAAAGAGATCCATGAGATCCAATTATGGATTATATTTACAAAGTGTGTCTAAGGTGTACATGGATTTCACCAAAACCGTCGCTTTCTCCTAAATTTCATTAGTGTTTCCATACTTATCTCCATCTTGAAAATGTCGAAATATGTCAATATTATTAAATCTATTTTGAGTATCACATTGATGTTACATTTAGGAATGCAGAAATATTTGATAATAATAATAAAATAAAAATAGTGGATTGTAATAGAGTGGGAGTTTCGTATATACAAAAAAAAGTTATTATATTTAATATTATTTTATACATGAGAATTTATTTTATCTATGCGTGGAGAGGGATCAAATTTATTGATGTAGGATTGAAAATGGTTTTAAAGCCATGGTTTTAACACATGTTTTCAAAACCATGGGTTGTTTAGTAGGTCCTTGCATGGGTTGTTTAAAACCATGTGCAAAGCCTTCCTAAACCATGTACAATAAAACCACTAGTTCTTTAGGATGACTTGCACATGTGCATGGCCAATTAATTTTTTTATTTTTTATTATTTTGTTAGAGGTCACATTTATTTTGGCTGAGAATTAAAATTTTTACTTATTATTATTTTGTTAGGTAGGAACATTGCAACATCTCCTCCATACTGGACTATAGAGTACCTCTCGACACAATGAATGGGTGTGTTTCTTGTTAGGTTGAGTAATAATTATAATTGCTTCATTCTAAGATGTATTTTGTAGCACATTCATGTTCTATTTTGATGCTTTATAAGGTAAAATAGTTTGGTCATCACTCTAAGCTATCTTAGAGATTAACACACTCATTTTGGACAAGCCAAGATTTGTTTTCGCTATCAAAGAACAGAGGTCATCCATCACACCCCTCATGACCGACATATAGACAAGCAATCTAATTGGGAGCCCAAATCAAAACAACACTTCATTTTTCATGCACTATTTATTATAAGAATTGTGGTAGATAATATTGTCTATTTAGATACTTTCGTTTTTTAAGATCCTAGATTCAATAGGAATACCAAAGGTGTGTTGCCATTTTCAATAAAAAGCTTAGACAATTTCAAAATAAGTCATTTATAACATTGGATGCAATTCCATCCAACTGCTCTTGTCACATAGAATAGAGACACAAATCGTGTTGACCTTCAAGATGAGAATTCAACCATAGAACTCTTCTCTAACTTTTTTATAATAAGTACTAATTGAAGCATAAATTCTTTATAACGAATTGTGTCTCATTTACAGAAATGAGACTACTCTTTTCATATTTCTTTATAAACATTTCATTGAATTCAATCTTATATATTTATATATTTTCTTTCGTCATTTTTCTAACGATACTCAATAAACTTACTCTCTTACTCTTTAAATGGGTTTTACTCTCTTATAGAGTTTCTTTCCGAATTCTCATTAACCATGTCTTTAGCTTATAATCGATTAAGCACCAAAAAGATCCAACAGAACAAAATTATATGCAAATACTTTGGTGCGAGAAAGATCTAAAGTTATGAAAGATCTACATTAGTGTGCTTATATATATATATATATAAAAAGAAAGATTTGGTATATACCTTCAAACAAAATTTGCTTTAGATTCATTTTTTTCTAATGGTTGATATGATTTGATTATTATAGTCCAATTGATATGTTAGTTAAATATTATATCTCGCCAACATTTATTGGTAACAAATGAAACAAACGTTACAATCTCTTTTAATACTTAGTTGTAGATTGTACCTCGATACTTAAATACAATAAAATTAAATTATACAATCAAATCTCTTTTAATACTTAGTTGTAGATTGTACCTCAATCCTTAAATACAATAAAATTAAATCATACAACATAAAAGCAACAAAATACATTGAAAAACTTATAAAAAAAATTAAAAAAATTCTTATCAACCCACTACTCCCACTGTAGATTTCCTTGTTTAATGATTAGACCCCCACACATGCAATGTTTTTCTAATCTTCCCATTATAAATGGAGAATATGGACTCCTCCAAACTCTTTGCTTTTGTCTTAGCGAAAAACCCAATCTTCCTTGTTTGACCATCTTCGTCCTATTGTTAGCAAAAGAGCAAATATCTTCCCTGCTAAATATGCCTATCTTTTTCAATATTATCTTTTGAGATTTGTTGATTGTGGTCCACTTGATTACGTTGATAGACATTTGTTATTTGTGAATTGTGGTCCACTTCATTATGTTGATAGACATTTTTCATCATGATTAAATTTGACTATATCATAGTTTAATCAAATCCCAACCATCCGATGAAAGGAAAATCAAATCATGCAATCTACAAAATTGAAAATGTAAAGACAATCCTTTTGTATATTTCAATGGCAAGATATTCTTGCTATGAATGCACTTTATTCCATACACTCGATATCTGTGTTTGAAAATAGATATATAAAATTGAATATTATAAGTTTTCAATACTCATGGGGTTAAACTTTACAATGTTTATAACAAGGTTGAAACCTAAAGATGCGTGTGAGAAGCATGCCTCTAGTTGTGTTTAGTTTATATAAGAACTCACTACTTGAAAATTTTGGTGAGCTAACATATATATATATATATATATATATATATATATATATATATATATTTTGCTTTGAAACCCTTTTATAATCCCAATGTGAATTAGATTTTTTCATATTAACTACTACTTTGACCACCATTATTTTTTGCCCAAGTGTCATGTAGACATGTCGGTGATAAATTCACATTTCCTAGCTAGAAAAATGCATCCCCCACTTCTGCATTCCCATTTAAGTTAAGGAAAATGTATCACTATTTTTATATAAACGAGGAATCCATTCACATGGGTGAAGTCTATTTAGTGTGTTTCTAGTCCATACCCAAATTGGTATATGAGCCATACAAGGACATGGGAATGGTGTATCAACCTCCACGTGTCTTTTTATGACCACTGAAAGAAGACATGACACATGTGTCCTAGTACCTTATACAAGTGGCAAGCACAATTCTCTTGTGGAGGATTTCATATAAGAAAGTTTTGATGTCTGATAGATAAGGAATATTAAGGGTGGTGAGATGCTAAGCACTAATAGTCTTAGTCCTATTAAGGCAGACCTAGAAAAAGGAAGGTGAGATGATGTTTAGTATACTGAGATATAATTAATTTTATGTGATAAATGGAGATAAACTAATTGAGTGTAGCTTAAGTGGTTATGAGGAAAATGTTATCTTTCACATTGGGGTTCAAATTTTACTTTTTGATATGGTTACTTTTCGTGAGTAAATTGTTGATGACTCTATATATGATTTATTCATGAGTTGTTGACCTAGCTTTGTGCCCTAAATAATCTCGAGTTTATCCTAAATACCATCCTCTAGGAAGTTGTTGAAAGGTTTCCCTTATGATGTATTATCAAGAAGAAAAAAATGATAGATGAAGATATCTAATATTTTATAAAAATTAGGGTGTGTTATAAAGAGGATCGATGATTAGTGTTCTTCATACATCATAGAAAGAGGAGATGGAAAAATTCATTGTAATACACAAAGATAATGGAGGTGAGACATTGATAGCCCGTTCCATCAATGATAAACCATACAAAATAAGTTAGATGAGGAACTTAATGCATGACGGAGATGCACATGAGAGTGGTCACTATCAAATGTATGTTAAAGCTTGAAGAGGAAAAATTACAAAAGAAACTAGGTGAGGAATTTAATGCATGTACAAATAACCACATTATAGTGGTCACTGTTAAATTTACGATGAAATATGAAGAGACAAATTGGGTAATCAAGAGCTAAATTGGAAGATTGTTACTGCATTATCCCATTTTGAGAGGCCACTCCATATACAAGTGAATCCCAAATTTCAACGTGGTTTTTATTTCCCAAGCCTTCCATAGTTGCCCAGAAAACAACTTTCTAATGGGTTTTTGCATGTTTATAGTGTGCTCACAATACAAAATGACAAGAATGGCATGCATAAAGAAATTCCCCAAATTATAGGCAATGGGGAAGTTCATAGAGGGATTGCCCCCGCCCTTGATACAATTGGGAATGGGATATTCATAGATTGGGAAAAATCAAAATTGCAATTGGGGACATTCATAGTCGAGTAGCTTATATCTTAAACTGAGTCCATAAAACCACTCTTAGTTGTTAGGATGTCTAGCCAGACAAATTGTATATTAGAATCAGGTGGAGAATCGAATGGACCTAAGTTTAGTAAAGTGAAAGTTGTTCTCAACAAGCAAAAGATGCAACAATCTCACACTAAATCAAAGGAAGAGCAAGAGTCTGAAATAGTTGATGTAACCATAGAAAAAACCCTTCATAATAGTAAAATAAAACATAATTTTATGAGTAATTTTCTATATAATACCTATAATCTTATAAAAAATTCAAACTCAATAACTTTTTTTGTTTGCTCGAGTGCCCTGTGACTTGTTGGGCGAGCCTTTGGTCTGACAAACCACAATCCAAGGGCATCTAAGCTATCAAAATCACTCGAGGATCGCACCCGGCCTAGACCGCACCAACCCTTAGCATGGTTGGGTTTAAATGTCGCCTCCCAGGAGCAGTAGTTTTTTTTATCTTGGACCACCAAGCAAACAAAACCCCTCTCGATCGTTTGCTTTACCAGAATTTGACAATTCAAACTCAATATTATTTATAATTAAAAATTAAAAAAAATCCAAATGAAATTGATCTGTAATCAAACCTATTAATTTTTTTTGAAGTAACATGTTTTCATGACCCAAAAAAATTAGGTGTTGGTGTTTTTTTAAACACTTACCCTCTTGTTTTACCAATAAAGAAAAGGTTAGAGATTAATATAAATGTTCATTTTTTTGTAAACCAAAGGTTAAAGATGGATATAAATATTCAATTTTGAGAACCTGTTCCACAAAGCAAAGGTTACATATGTATAAGAATGTTCAAGTTAAAGGGGGTCTTTATTTTATGATGTAGAATTCGTTCCATTTGAAGAGAATCAATGCACACAAAAGTGGTTGAACCCTCCCTCCCAATTAAAGTGAAAGCAACTAAGAATGCTATTGGAGAGTAGACATGTAAGAGGTGGACATGACTGGGAATTCCAAAATTGACATTGTGAACATTTTAGTCAAAAGGTGTATATCCTCCATGAAGATAATGCAATCCAATAAAGAACCAAGATGTTGCATTGAAAATAGTAATGGGGTGTTGATTGGGTAAAAACAAGGCAGAGAACATTAAAGAGAAAAATAGAAATATGTGTAAGAGTCATTTCTCAAAACATGATCATGCTCCTTAGAATGTTCTCTAACATGGCTGCTTTTATTCATAATTAATATTCCCCTCCTTGAGGGGATTTTAACCATTGTCTTCTTCTATGATGATAAAAACAATCATATCAAACAGCCCCAATGGCCAATCATAAAAGTTTTTGTTGACCACTTTATATTATTATTTAAATATGTTGCTTACTCCTGCACTAGATAAGCATCGATTTGAATGGCATAAATCTTTACACCTTAATGCTTCAAGTTATTGTATATTTTATTAAATGCTCAAAATATTCATATGCCCTTATTAGTCGCTTCGTAGAGAATATATGAATCGATCTTGTCCTGGTTATTAGTTTGTGTTGAATCGACCATTTCGAGGAATTTACTCGTCATATATTGTGATATTATTTAATTTTGTTGTATTTTTGTAATTATTTTATCTCAGCTTATCGATAAATTAAATGTTTCTTTATTTGATTTTACATGATTTTGAAAGTTATATCTATGCATATTCTTGTTGATGTGAAGTGATTTATATATTTTTTAAATAGATGTGCAGTTCAAAATGTACTAATGTGTTTGACATGTAAGAATGGTAGGGTTAAAAGTAATAAATTATTATTATTAATTAGTTTTGACATTGGTAAAAAAAATCATCCAAAAATTTTATATTTAATATTTGAAAAAAAATTGACATTATAATGTTAAAATAAAAAATATTTGCATGATCTTAAATTTAGAGATATCAAGGGGCATATTTAACTATTTGTATCTTTTTTTTTCTTTTTTCTTTTTAATATATATGAATAAAATTGGTTTATCTTGTTCAACATTCAAAAATCTAAACAACACTTCAATTATGATATAGATAAGCAAATTGCAAATATTTGTATTTTGAGACTCGATAAACAAATTTAACATATTCACGAAGAGGGTCCTCCTCGAATTCGTATTTTGTCACCATTTCTTCCTCTAGTAGATTCTATAAATAATTTACCCTCCCCACCCAGGTTCTACTCTTGTAAGTGACATGATGCTCTTGTGAAGCCCTTTGTAATAAATGTGTGAATGATGAGCTGGCCATACCTTGATTCAATTTGAATATCAGGTGTTGGGATTTTCCGTGGAGTAGCCCTCTAACAAATGGTGAACCACATTTAAAAAAATAAAAAAAAAATCTATAAATAATTTGTCAACTTTGACATTGAACTCTTTATATGTTTGTAAAAATTATAATGCAAAACATTATTTTTACATCTGCACTCATATTCAAGATAAAAGTTGGTGCTAAGTTTTTTATGTGATTTCTCCCATTTGCTAAGTTTGTAACTAATTTCTAAATAACTTAAAGGTTACTTAATCCTCTACATGAAGTTAATTTCCATGGAAACCAGAAGGCATAAAACTTTGCTCTAAAATTGGTTCCCCCACCCACTACATAATTTAAAGCAATAAAATGGTTTTCCTTTTCATATAAATTCCTCCTCGTTATTCCAATATAGGGTTGTATTGTAGCCTCACAGTGCAATTTCATAGTAAAAATCCAAGTTGGCTTGATGCAAAACTCGACGCAGAGGGGTGTGTCGCATTTTGCATCAAAGTTCTCCACATGTGCTTTTTAAATGTGTCATTTTGGCATTGTTGTTCCTAATACATGCTTCTTCCATGCATTGATTTTGCATTTCTTTTGCATAAAAATGTTTGGGATTTTTTTGGGGGGTTTTGCATCATTTTCATGTCCAAAAAGTGTTAACACTTTTGGTTGTTATGCATTGTGCTAGCATTATTATTAGGCTTGTTAGCAACATGTTTTAAATTTTTAGCGTTGAAATATAAAACCTTTGCATCGTTAGAGTTTCATATTATGTTGCTTAGGCATCATTTTATTGATGTAATTATGTATTTAGTGTTGTTCTTTATCGTATTGAAATCATTGTGTCATATTAATATCACCATGATGTCATATTAGTGTCATTGTGACATCGTTTTAGCATCAAAATTGTATTATATTAAATTATTTAATTAATTATTAATATTATTTTTAGTATTATTCATTCAAGTATTATTTATTATTTCATTATTTTTAGTAATTTGACTACAATTTTTTTTAACAGAAACGATTACTTTGTATTGATCAAACAAAGGGGTTAAGGTCTATCTGGATAACCTATGAGTACATTAGTTTGCTACTAAAAAGAGAAAGTTGTACAAATATCTTTACAATGGTCAAGCTGTTGGTTTCAGACTAGATGACTACTTTTATCCCGCTTCTACTATGGTTATCTAGTTGAATGAATTAAAGCCTACAAAAATTTCCAACAAGGAACATGCATTTGAAAAACATTACAAAATTTGTCAAACAAAAGAAAAACCTGGCCCAACCCTTCATCAACCATTTCATATTTCTTCACAATTGCTTCAATTCCCTAATTTATGTTTCTTGAATTGTAGATTTACCTTTAAGATACTCTATTTCTACCTCGGTTGAGATTAGTTTGGCGGTTAGGTTAATTACCTACTCACTCAAAGCCTTAAACTAATAATGTGTAATGGAGGCATTTCTACTCAAAATACCCTCCAAGATTTTGTTTTTCTCCTCCATATCATGCAAAGTATGCATCCATTCCTCATAAAATTCCCCACACATATCATCAAGGCCTTCCCTAACCATCACATTCCTACGCTTGCAAGGATTTGCCATAATGCTATGTTTTGGCCTATAATTTTCAACTTCCTTGTAAACAATCATTGGAGGAAGAAGACTTAATGCTACAAGATAATTGACGCTAATGATACAATCTGGTTGACAGCTACATCTACTACAAATATCCTTTCTCATTTTCAAAAGGTTAACTAAACACTCAAATGACATATTGCTTAGCTTCTAGTGGAGAGAACTGTTGTTAAGGCCTGTATTCTTAGAAGACGTGTCTGTAAACCCATCCTCTATTTAATGTCATTGTTATTGAATATAATGTGGATACCTATTAAGACTACCCTCTGAAATCAAACCAAAACTCTGAATTGTTAACAACCTGATAATATCTAACTTATTATTCAAATTCTCTTATCTCTCTTTCAATGGCCAACTTATACCAACCCCATTCAACCCTGACAAACTATTACAAAGAATATTAAATGCTACAGAAGCTCTAAATAGTTCTAATTGGTGGCACTTGATGTTTCTACCATTTCCACAATTCGAGAGACTAAACAAGCACTCAATTAACATAGTGCTTACCTTCAAAGTGGGTTAATTGCTAATATGACTGAGATTCTCAGGAATATTATCCACAATCCTCACAAATGACCATTGTCAATGAACACTATGATGCATGTCTAATTTGTTCTCCAGAGTCGAGTTACTTCCCTTTACACAGCATAAGATATCAGAAGTGCTCCTCGTGTTTAGTTTCCACTTAATCATCTTCCAACTTATACATTTGACAATAGTTTGTTAATCCTTCTTTTCTCAGACATCTGATACGACATACTACATCCATCATAATGACAAAGTCCAATTGATAACTCATAGAGGTGACACATAGTCAATGGTCAATATTTTTTCACAAGAAAAAAAGTTTATCTTATATATTAATGAAGTATAAACCAATTACATATATTGTCTCAGAATTTTTCAGATTTACAATTCAACATAAAAAAAATCCAATTCTCCCATTTTCTGTCATTACAGTTCCTTTCATATCCATCCTTTAATAAACTATTACAGTCACCCAATCCTATAACTTGCAAGCAACAGAGTGCATACTTTTGCAAAGTAGAGCCCTCCATTAACCACCAGCTGAATAAACAAAGGGCCAAGAGAAATTACAAGCCAACTTGTCCTCCCTCCATACCTTAGTGTGGAAAATGCAATCCATCATCCCTATACCAACCTTCAATAAAAGATTCGCTTCAGTATTGAGTTTACGAGAGACATGCTGGAAAGAGATGTCTGAAAATGATGATATCAACAGTCTAGTCTTCGCCAACCAATGTTCCAAAAGGATATTTTGCAGAGATTATTCCCCTTTTTCCCATCCAACAACAATCTTTGAGTCCCCCACAACAAAAATCTGCCTTACCTCTCTTCTAACTGCAACTGGAAGCAATGCCCATAAAGCCAACACTTTCGCTCTTGTGTTTGAACCAATACCAGCCTTCATCCAACCCTTTATGATTTCTTGGTTATTTATTATGATAATATAACCAACACCACAAACTTCATTTTGCTCAGCCCCATCGAAATATCCTATGGGCCATCCTTCAGGGAAAAAAGGTTGTTGTAAAACACAACACTTTTGAATCTTCAGTGGCTTAATCCAGTCACCAAATTCACTAATAATGCTAGTAGATACCCTTATCGAACAGCTCCATTGATCCTCAAACAAAACTTTGTTCTGAATTTTCCAAATATCCTAAAAAATGAATAAAGGGAGGTCTCAGAGCTGTTTTTCCTTAGTGATCCAATTGAAGAGATCCACCTTAAAATTTCCTCTGTCCCAATTAGCCAGGAACTTAAAGTGATTTCCAATATTCATCAGTACTACTCTGAAGAAAAAACACCTGCTAAAAAGATGATCAATACTTTCAGCTTCTTTTCGACAAAGGTAGCAGCGATTTGGTCTTGAATATCCTCTGATTTGTAAATTATCCCATGTCAGAATGCGATATTTCAAACACAGCCAACCAAACAGTTTGATTTTTAGTGGGGCTACCACATTCCACACCCACGAAATCCACCACCTCTCCACATGTTCAACATCAATCATCAATAGGTGTTCATAAGCCAACTTTGTGTTTACATTACCATCAGTCTTATTACATTTCCATACAAGCTTATCCAGAAAATCCGATAGAAACACACCCACTTGAATGAGCCTTTCAATATACTTGTTCCATTCCACCCCTAAATCACTTGCCAACTGTAACTCTTCCGCTGTGCACTAGTGATATATACCGTCATTGTTCACCTTGCAGATATGTTGTAGCACAACCAAATTCCTTTTATGCAATAGTGAAAGTAGATTTCTTGACCGCGAAAATTTTCCATCCAGCCCAATAACCGGATCTAAACCAATATTAACAAGGATCTCCCTCTCCATCGCCCAGGCAATAGCATCATTTATCAACAGAAAACTATCCATAAAACTTATCCAAATGGCACAAAATCATCCTCTTCTCTTTTCAACATTCCTAAACCAAAGATCCGGTGAAAGTCTCTTCATGTATTTTGCCTTTATAATCTTACCCCACAACCCTTTGTTAAATAAGCCTCTCCACAAGCTAGTAGCACAAAGGGTTGCATTGAATCTAGAAAGGCATTTGATCCCCCATTCACCCAGCATAATTGGCTTAGAAATGATCTCCCAAGCGCATAGATGAAATTTTCCTCCCGAAGCTTTACCCGCCCATAAAAACTGAAAAAAATACCTCCTGAGGATCTTAATGATAGATTTCGACACCTTGTACAGGGAAAACCAAGATTCCCTGCAGAATAGCCATGACAAGGACCAATCTGCCACATAAACTAAGATACCGACCATACCATAACTTAACTTTCCAAACCACCTTCTTAACCAGCTAATTCTAGTCCTTCAGAGTATACCCAGAAGGCTTTAGGTAATATCCTAAATATTTAAAACCTTCCAGATAATCTATCATCTGGTAATGCGTCACTTGCTGCAATGCCTCACAATCCTCCTCTGTCAAATTTGTTGTAATGCAACAAGTCTTTTCAACTAAACTCTAATCCCAAAGAGTCACAAAAGAGTGCCAGTAAGGAATGGAAAGCATCCCATTCATCCACCAAACCATTACCAAATAACAAAATGTCATCAACAAAAATAAGATGTGTAATGGTAATAATACCTACAAATTTAACCCCTTCAATCTCTCTAAAGTCTTTTGCGTTTTTCAACAATAAGCTCAGTCCTTCAATGGCTAAGATGAATAAGGCAGGCAAGAGGGGGCACCCTTGACGTAAACCTCTGCAACTGGAGAAAAAATATGTTGGCAATCCATTGATAAAAATCCCATACTTAACCGACGAAACACATCCCATATTCCATGCACGTAACTCCCAAGGTAAACCAATTTGTACAAGGATGAGCCTTAGAAAAGACCAATCAAGTCTGTCCTAAGCTTTAACCAAGTCAAGCTTAAGGATGAAAGTTTTTTTCTTTGATAACTTTAAAGAGTGCAAACACTCTTGAGTTGATCCTACTACATCCTGAATCTGTCTATTTGATAAAAAAAACCAAATTGGTTTTCAGAAATGTGTTTGTCCAAATATGGCTTAAGTCGGCTCGCAATGACTTTTGAAATAACCTTGTATAAAATATTACATAGAGCAATCAGTCGGAAGTCATGAAAAGTCTAAGACTTATATTTCGTAGGAATACTAGTGAGATGTGTTGAGTTTAAATAACCTGGAATAGCACCCCTCCTATTCATTTCATTGATAGCTTCCACCATCTCTAGCCCCAGCATATCAAAAAAGTGCCGATAGAACTCCATGGTCCATCCATCCGGACCAGGGCTTTTGTCTCTGGCAAAATCTTCCAGCGTGATCTTCACCTCCTCCAAAGATACCCTTCCACCTACTTTGTCACAATCCTCGACTTCAAAGAAACAAGGGAACAATTTAATTACCTTACCAACATATCTGGATTTGTAATATGAACTCCTCGTCACATGAGCCCAGGTCCTATATCTCCAAATACCCTCTGATAATTCATCCTCCATGAGGATTTTATCAAGCCACTTTTCCAAGCCTGCATTGTCACTTCTCCCATTTGACCAGGTGGGAACAAGTGACGCTGTCATCACATCCACTAGATTCGCTTCTTCAATAATTTGAGCAAAATAACCAGACAGAGGATCAAAACATTTACCTCTCCCCCAAACTTCCATCGGATGTAGCGTAAAGTTGACATCCCCTCCCAAAATCAGCGCAGGATCGTTCAATATCCTGGAAAGAATCACTTCATCCCAAAAAACACTACGGTTCTAATATGGGGCATATACATTTAACATTCTAACTTTCTTGGAAAAGCCTAGAAGCGACCATCTAACATAATCCCTACACAGGTAACAAATGCCTTAAAGCTGGTCACCACTGGATTCCACGCCACCAGCGTTCCCCTAGACATTCCCGCCGTAACCACAACATAAGCGTGCCAACTGGGAGCAATATTAAGAAAGGATAAGCAAGCATATGTGGCAGATTCCATTATTTCCTGAAGGAATATGACATCCGGTAGAATATCCCCAATAAACATTTTAGTGCAGTTCGTTTTGGGCCACTGCAAAAGCCCCCTATGTTGAAAGACAACAATATCGTTGCAGAACCACACATTGGGCAGCGACTTCTCTAAGTGCCCGTGAATCTAAGTCGTCTGTCTATGCTGAAAATCAAGGCAATCCCAACTCATATAATGACCTCACCTTAACATCAGATCTTCCATCAAACAGAGCAAAAGGACTCCCCCTCGACTCCCCCCCTTTTGTTTTTCGGGATTTGCATCCTTTTCTTATGGTAACATTTGGATTATGCAAAGCCGAGACAAGTAATACACTTTGAACATCCTCTGTAATAGAATATGTTTCTAAAGATCTTAGAGCACCCAAAGCCCGCCCATCATCCTCCTTGACCAGTGAGTTTGAAATACATATATCCAATCCCCAGGATACTGGCCCATGAAGAGGTTGAAAATCCATGCCATCGAACAAATATTCTCCAGCATTCCCACATGCTGGTGAAGAAGGGGGCACAACATATGAAGGCGTCAGATCCTCCACCAATAAGCCCTCTGTAGTCACATTATCCTGGATATTACATGGCACTACCCCCACTTCCTCCACAATCAGACCAGCCCCAATTGCACCAGACGAAGCAGCCATAATATCTGCCATCCCCATAAATTTTAACAAAGAAGGGATATTGTCAAAAATCTTGCCAACAAACCTTTTAGCCGAATCCAGATCGAGGTGGATTGACAAACTAATATCAACAATCACATCTTCCATCAGATACTTAGGTACCGAAACATTTTCATCTGTCTTAGAAGAAGAAAAACTAGTGCATTTAGCCCTTCGATGACCGACCCCCTTACATTTGAACCACCAAAAAGGCACATTACAATAGTCAAGGCGCTACACAAAAGATCCCCCCTCCCAAACCACTTCGACCTCCACTGGAAGACCCTCGAAAACATCCAGATCAACCAATACCTCAGTAGGCATATGCTCCGCCCCATGCATGGCTGCCGCTTCTACCACGATGAAAGAACCAGCTGAGTTCGCAATGCTCATGAAACCTTTGACATTCTATCAAATAATGGAAAATCTTGCAATATCACCCACAAATGTTGTCGAGGAAAAACATATTTCCAGGGATCAAAAGACATATTCCATCTAGCAAGCACCAAAGAGCCTCTGCCAATGACCCAGTATTGTTTTTCCATTGCTATCCGATCCTCCACCAACATAAAGTGGAAGAAAACCCATCCATTAAGAAGGGTCATCACCCTAGGGATATTAGCAATGAAAGGCTACCATTTCTTCCTGACCCAAGCTATAATCTCAGCCCTAGTCAAACGAATGGTCTCAAAATTTCCTACAAGAGCTCGGTCTGATAAGTTGGCAACCATCTCACAAGTCACGTCCCTCCCCAAAACACAAAGTGGTCTACCACTCTTAACTTTTTCAAACCAAAGATAATCCTTCCGCCTCCACTGTCCCTTAGAAGAGGATGAAGCCCCATCCTTTTTCGAAATACCATCCACCAACGGATGCCCTATTTCACCCGCAACATCCACCCCATCATTCGCTACCAGGAACCTTGGGTTTTGTAAGTTACCAGCATTCCTAGGGGCAATAACCATTTCCTCCATAGAAGCTAGTGGGGGAACATAATCCACCATCCAACAATTTCCTTCTTCATGACATCCTGATCCCATCACATAGTCCACCAACTTGAATCCTGACATATTCTCCACCAAACCCTAAAAAGACAAAAGAACAGTAACAAAGAAAACACCCCTGCCAAACCCTAGAGAAGAGTCAGAATCGCAGGGAACCAAACTTGACATCTCAGTGCTTCCCACTTATTTAACCTGGTTGGTACTAATCCAGGATTGAAGCCTAGTTGAACTCCAGGGGAAAAGAGAAAATAAGAAGAGAAAAATTAGAACCTTATGGGACACTCTCCAACAAGAGCCTCAATCTAAAAAAACCTACACCAATACAAACCACTAACAAAACAGGGAAACCCAAGAATAATATTGCATTCATGGGTGTTATCCAACAAATAAGTCTAATCCTTGGCATCCTATCTTAAGCCAGACCAGTCGAAACCCAACACAACCCGGTTTGGATATGCTTCCCATGCATGTACACAAGCCAAACTCAAAAAAAACCACAACCAACCATCCATCCATCTTGCATATTACATGTCATATTTTACATTTCACAGCCATAGAGTTTCGACATTAATGGCGACCAACCTAAAAACCTATGTGTGACCATCTTCGTGCCATATATGATAATCGATCCACACCCCAACCATCTTCGTCGACATATATGATAATTGATCCACACACCAAGATTTACATAAAACCCTTCCCTTATTACATGCCTTCTGCATAATTAGTGCACACCAATCAATGGTCAATATTTTGTCATACCCTTCTACTATGAATGACATCTCATTCAAATATCCTATCATTTTCACCATTATATCACACGCATAACAAACTTTCATAATTACAAGAATTTGTACAACAATCCATTAACAATATCATACTTAAATGAAAGGATCAGGCTAATGTCAATATGCCAATTGTTTCTATGAAATATCCACCTTCATTTAAAAGGAAACTTGCACCTTCAAAGTATTTCAAATTTGATCAACATTGTGTTCAACATTAATTGAATTTTCAATAGACAACAATCTTAAGGGATAACGAAACAACTAGGATCCACCCCATTTATCTACGTTTTTCTTTATTATAATCGACATGCATGGTTAGCATGGAGATCCGCATGTTTTTTTAATGCTCGATAAACATGAACAAACTTTAACTTCTTCAAATTTGTTGACCAATCGATGCACTCACCTTATAATTCTACAAAGAAATCCTTCCTTCGAAGTCACTTTTAGAGCCAAATTTTGAATTATTATCATTGAGTCACCAACAATTATGAGATGTCAAATGTTTTTTTCTTAGGAAAATAGTAATTCATTACAAAGAACAATTGCATCAGATCAATTATTTGAGGTCTCACCCAATCCCCAAGCAAACATATTGTTAGTATCAGAATCTGCCTTATCAAAATTTACTTTCGCTGTCAGAATGTATGTTTTTCTATGTTTTAGTCATTGTCACTTGACACATATTACGAGGAGATGGAAGTGAATTTCAGAAAACCCAAAGAGGTTTTTGTCAAGGATGGGCTCATTCACAAAAGCCTCCTTAATTTTTTCAACATGTGTCATGGTTTGGAAGATTCGAATGAATCTTTATGGCCTATTTTTCCAGATTTTAACATTTAATGATTTCATGTTTTTGTCATTATATTTGGGCATGTATTTCGATCAATTGGAGAGGAATTTTTAAAAACCAAAAGTTCTTTTTGTTCATCACGGACCTATTTACAAAAACCTCTCTCTGAATTTAAACACCTATCACGGTTTAGCATATACGGGTGGTTATTTCAGGCCATTTTTTTCCAGAAATTCACCAGATTTCCGTCAAAATCCGATTTTGCTATTTTGGGCATATTCGACTCTAAAGTTATGGATCTAGAAACTGTCTTCATATCTCTAATTTATTATAAATGTAATGAATCAAATGGAAAGAGAGATAGGTTCCAGCCAAGAGGCTCAAAAGGGAACTGTACGAGGATAGTTCTTGGAGATCAGGCTACATGATGCCATTTGTAGTAGGCATGCATTTTATCTTTTAACAACTTATATAAAGATTGTCATGGAATGATTCTATTCGAGATGAGCCAATGTTTGATTTAATATTTATCATGATAAATGTTTATTTTTAGTATAAACCACTTATTCATGATTTTGTGCCTGATGTTATCTATTCCTGGAATTCTTGTGAATGTTTTTAAATGTTTATCATAGATTTGAACTAAACCTTCTCACGCTTTATATAACTTCATACTCGCAGTATTTTTATCCTTGATTATGATTCATGTACATCTATTGTTTAGTCATTTTAGTTATCTTTGCGTGATCTCTATTTCACTTATATTTTTGTAAGCCAAGAAAGCTAGTCATCCATTACGAAAATTTAATATTCTCTAGACTTTGAACCTCGGTAGTCTAGGTGCAAACTCTAGTGATAACATGTTGTGGCATCGTTTTCGGGGAAGGAAGCGAATATTATCTTCCTTGGGAGAATGACAATGATCAGATCCAACTCTTGATGTAGTCAGGAGTTGGACACTAACTTGACTACAACTTTCTACCTGGTGACTCCAACTTCATCACATGTGAATTTTTTGGTGACTCCACTGGTTTGAAATGGTTTCCCTTCCTAGATTTAGAGGAGAATATTGGGAAGTACCAGCTAAACACCTATTGGATTTCCATGATTTTATTCATCATCTTCATATTGTGCATGAGGATGTTCACATCAATCTTTTTAGCTATTCATTGGAGGGAGCAACTCGATATTGGTGCAGATATCTTTCGGCTGCCAGTGTCAATTTTTTGAAAGGTTTTCATGCAACCTTTCATTTATTTTGTAAAGAGAAATTTTCAGCTGACTTCCTTTATCCAGAATGCTGTCATGAATTTGATTTGTTGAGTAAAAGATTAGATAGTCATATGAATATGCCCATGTTGAAGAGTATGCTGCAGTAGAAGACAATTTTCATAATGATCAAGAGTTTGATACTCTTCAAAATAATATGCTTTCTCATGAAGATGAAATGGAGGTGGACAATCAAGGATGCCAAACATGTTATGCAGAAGCCGTGATTTCAGAATTTGCTGAACATAAAGAGGAAACATTTTCAACTGTTGTTGTTAAGGGAGAAGCTCACGCTCATTGTGATGTCCAAGTTGTTGATAGAAATCATGTTAAAGACACATTTGACATTGTATCAAATGTTTATAGTTCTTTTGGTTATGATAAGTTAGTTGTTTCAAATATGGTTGAAGATCAGCTTAACATTTATGGATATCCCAATAATGAGAAGGAAATATTTACCACAACATAAGTGGAATTTCTTCACATGCAACCAATTTATGATCAACCTGTTTTTTATGAGCATCTAGATGATGAAGCCAACATTTTCACATTAACTTCCATTGATTTGAGAAGCAATGATCCAATCTTTGATAATTATGAATCTAACTTTAGTGGAAAACAAGAAGATGAAGAGAAGGTATTGGATAAGATACTGGCATTTCTTTTTCAATAAGAAATAGAACAAAGATTTCCAAAGATCAGCAAACCTACTTTTGCCATTCTTGAACTTGGATCTACAACAGATATTAAATAAGCTGCGATCAACAGTGTTAGTGAAGGTAGCCCGCAACAACCTTCAGTTTTGCAGACATATGATATTGGTAGCAGTTATAAAAATGGCCATATACAGAAACAATCCAATCTCCAACTTGAATAATAGGAACAGGTAATTTTTATGATCTTGTGGCAAGTTGATTGGAGTCAACACTAAACTCTAAATTTTCTATCATTAATTTATTAGAGACAATGTTTAATGGAAGTGAGTACGAGCTATTAGATCTTTGTTCTTCATGCTTTTCAATATTTCCAATTGTATATGTGCTCAAAATTGGAAGCAAGCTTTGGTTGGTTAATGGATTTTTTTCCTGGCTTCATTGGAAGCATGAATTTGCTTGATCAAGCAACAGTTCCAATTGGTTAAAGTAGGAGTAGTGTGGATAAATAAGCTCATCTCAAGGGCATTTGTTCTTGTTCATTCTTTTAGCAGTAGAGCAGTTATTTTGTATTTGGTATGAAATTGGCTTACAACAAAGACAATTTGAATTCAGTTTACAGTATAGTGTTTTTTCTTTCAGTAGTTTCTATTTTATTTTGACTTAGTGTGTATTAGTTCTACATGAATAAAGACTCCAACTCAATGGAGACAAAACACTGGTGCTTCTTTTCTTTAGTTGTAGAGCAGGGTTATTTAAGAGCAGAGCAAGTTGTAAGTTTTGTTTTGCATATGTTAGAGATTGTACAGGAGAGGGAATATGGCCTGCATGTTCTTGGATCCTTTAAGGGAGGACTCCATCCCCAGCTAGAGCCAAATGTTAGTACCATAATCTGCCCTATCAAAATTTACTTTCCCTGTCGGAATGTCTATTTTTCTCTATTTTAGTCATTATCATTGGACACATATTACGAGTAGATGGAAGTGAATTTCAGAAAACCCAAATGGTTTTCATCAAGTACGAGCTCATTCACAAAATCCTCCTTCATTTTTGCAACATGTGTCATGGTTGGAAGGTTTGAATGACTCTTTATGGCCTATTTTTCAAGATTTTAACATTTAATGATTTCATGTTTTATCATTATATTTGGGCACATATTCCGATCAATTGTAGACGAATTTTTAAAAACAAAAATAGGTTTTTGTTCATCATGGACCTATTTACAAAAACCTCTCTCGGAATTTAAACAGTTATCACGGTTTAGCATATACACGTGGTTATTTTAGAACATTTTTTCCAGAAATTCGCCAGATTTCCCTCAAAATCCGATTCTGCTATTTTGGGCATATTCGACCTTGGAGTTTTGGATCTAGAAACTCTCTTCAGATCTATAATTTATTATAAATGTAATGAATCAAATGTAAAGAGATAGAGGTTCCATCCAATAGGCTGAAAAGGGAACTGTACGACAATAGTTCTTGGAGATCAGGCTACATGATGTCATTTGTAGTAGGCATGCATTTTATCTTTTAACATCTTATATAAATATTTCCATGGAATGATTATATTCGAGATGATCCAATGTTTGATTTAATATTTATCATGATAAATGTTTATGTTTAGTCTAAACCACTTATTCATGATTTTGTTCTTTGATAGATGTTATCTATTCCTGGAATTCTTATGAATGTTTCGAAATGATTATCATATATATGAACTGAACCTTCTCACTCTTTATATAACTTCATACTCATAGTATTTTTATCCTTGATTATGATTCATGTACATCTATTGTTTAGTCATTTTAGTTATCTTAGCCTGATCTCCATTTCACTTATATTTTTGTAATCCAAGAAACCTAGTCATCCATTAAGAAACTTTAAGATTTTCTAGACTTTGAACCTCATTATTCTAGGTGCAAACTCTAGTGATAACACATATATTCTTGTTTTCCTCCAGGGTCAAATAGCACCCCTCGCCCCCAGCACCTGACAACCTTGTAGTTTCACTATAATTAATCATTAAGTATTTATCAATTTAATTATTTTTATTTTTTGTAAAAAACTTGTAAAATACATGTCGCAAGGAAACCCATCAAGCAATTCCCCTCATTCCAAGGGTGGTACCTAGGGTAAACATGATTCTACAAAATCTTGAGGCTTTATCAACAAAGGGATGAAGGTCATTAAAACAATATACTCATTAAGATCTCAACATGTCACTTGCAAGAATTTAAATCAAGTGGCAAGTACAACATTCATTCTCACAACTACCTAGCTATACTGAATTGATGATTTTTGTTGTAATAATTACTGATTTTATAATATTTAAGTAATGGCCATAGTGATGACTAGTATAAGTCCATTTCAAAGTGTACTAATCATGAAAGGAAAAACCATGTACATATAAATGTTATGATGATATTTTAAATTAAATTGTAAAATAGAAATGTAATTTTTTTATGCACGTAAACAAGTAGTACATTGCCACAACAAGGAAATATCAACATTGCATGAAAATATGTACACGTACAAGGAAAATAAATGAATTTGACATCATAAGTTAATTAAATTGTTGTTAACTTGCCCTCTTCATCTTATCAACCCTTCTCGCCTCACCTTGTAAAAACACAATAAAAGAACATGAGTTAATTTTAATATTATATTTTTTTACATTAAATATGTAATATAAAATAAATGTTTAATAATTGTCAATACACTTTGATTCCTATGAGTCACCATCATTATGAAAGAATACAATATATTTCAATTAATTAATAAATAATCTTGACTATGTGTTAGCTAAATAATAAGCACATAATTAAAAATTAATTACATCAGGCATGGGTTGGATATATTCCACCATTCTTTCGTAACCCTTCTTCATTGCATACTTTAGTTATTCAACATTGAGCTCATGGCTATATATATTTCTATTGGGTCTATAAACCCACCAAAAATAGATTTGCAATAGAGAAATAAGATACATACAACAGAATTGCAATCACAAGAAGAGACACAACGTTAGCATGGAAAAAACCTTTGCAGGGAAACGCCAATGGGACAATGGTGACCAGTGTTCTTAATGCTCAAACAAGAGATTTACAATACAACCCAGGAGCAGGATTGCATCCTTGACTCAATATTTGCATCTAAGGGCTACATATTTACCTTATCATGCACTTGTCAAAACTTACCCAATAGATCCTTGCTTTCATGTGAGACATAACCTGAGGTACATCATCTTTTGTCTGAATATCCTACAAAATATGAATCAACATAACCATAGACTAAATCATTGCAACCATTGTAGGTGATACAATAAGCGCTTGTGACTCTCAGATATCGAAGTATCCATTTCATTGCTTCACAATGTTATTTACCTGGATTTTCTATGTGTCCATTGACAATAGTAATTGCATGTGAAATATTTAATCTTGACCTTTTCATTGCATACATATTTCCTACTATATAGGCATGTGATATATGGGACATTACCTTTTCTTCCTTATAACCAAGACATAAACTTGAAGAAATCTTACAATGGAAAGCCAAAGGGATATTTATCAGTTTCACAATGTTCATATTGAACCTTGTTAGTATCTTCTCCATAGACTTGTGTTGTGATAAACACGAGTTACCATTTTTCTGTGTTGTGTACTTTTATGCCCAAGATTTGTTTTGTTACTCCTAGATCCTTCATTTGAGGCGTCTTGGTCAACTGAGCCTTTAACATGCTAATATTAACCATGTTACTACTTTCAAAAAGCATGCCATCAACAAATAACATAAATATAACGAATGCACCATAAACACAAAGGTCAAACTTACTCCCTGATTTTTTTTGGCTCACCATAAAGGAATCAAACATCCTATACAATTGTTTGGGTGCATGCATCAGGTCATACAATGATTCTTGAACTTGCAATCAAATATTTTGTTGCAATCCCTAACTAACCTTTATAGTTGTTCCATATACATCTCCACATCCAAATCTGTATGGGAAAAAATGTTTTAGCATCTACCTGCTCTAACTCAAGGTCAAGTAACACAACAGAAAAAAACTGGTGAAAAAATTCATGGTAATCAATACCTTCCAAAATACCCTTTTTCTACTAGTTTTTGTTGTGTACCTTTCATCTTTTATCGTGTATGATTTTATGAGAGGCGATTCATTAAACAATGCATCTCTTTAACAATGATTTTGTGGGCAGCAAGATCCCACAATATGTATCCATTATCACCATCACTGTAACCAACAAAGATCTACCTATTTGATCTAGGGCCCTACATAGAATGGTGATAAGAGCATAAGCATCACAACCAATAATTTTCAGATTTGAATAATGTTAAAAATGACCCATCCATGCCGCTTATGAACCTTTCAGTCTATTGCAACTAATTATGACCAATTTACCCGATAACATAATTGCTTTTTTCCCACAACTCTTAGTGCAACTTGACATCATTGATCATGCTCCTTGTTCTCTCTAGAAGATCTCTATTCATGTTTTTAGCGACACCATATAACTTTCTATCCAATATTCCTTGCAATAGTTTTCAAACTCAAATTCCAAAGGTGTGAACTTGCCTCCACTATCTATAATTGATTGACCTGCTATTACTCTTTTCAAACAAAATTGCTTATTAAACACATCAACCTTTCTAACTTGGACACCTTCAGTGCTCCACCTCAAACTTTGCATTTGAAATCTTGACCAAATTTGACAAAGCCGACACAAGTGAGCCTTCACCACTCACTTTCAATCACCTTACAATGGAGTACTCCCTTGACCAAATTTGACCAAGCCGATCAAGTGAGTCTTCACCACTCACCTGCAAGCCCATTTACAATGGAGTTCACGAAGCCTTTAAATGGGATTCCTTAGATGCAATCCACATGCACAATACCACGAGCTACCAAAACCATCTTGCATGCGCTCCCTATCACCTATGTCTACATATAGACTTTATTGGTGATTTACTAAGGGTACACATTCCTAATAATGTCTTCCACTCGTATGCCCTATTTACATGCAATTAACTTACAACTCCATAATTAATCACATTTTTATTTTATTTTTTTAATCTCCAAAGCTATACATTGTATAATTAAACAAATGATGTTGTGAAACATTAATGCATTTCATTTTCCACATCACTCATGCTCAATTAAATATACATAGTACCTTTATGCCAAGTTTTCTTTGTTCTCTTGATCCAACCTCACCGAAAATGTGTTGATATTTTCTATGTTCACCATCTCCAATCAACGAACAAAAATATGTTTCCCACCAATACCTTTACCATTAGAGTAAATGCCCAACTAGATGTTGACTCTTTCACTTCAAACTTCCTCAACAATGGACAATGCCTCCTCCACACAACCAATGCTCCTCTTTAGTATTCAATGGCTCCACCACACTTTTGTTATTCCAATGGTACCCCTCATAATAAACAACATCACAAACATGTATAACCATGTGATGTCTTCCTTCACATTGAGTGATACTCAACCTTCAAGAGCTACTACAACTTCTCCCCCATGGGGATTTCTCTCTAGCGACATGATCCAATCAGATCATGCTTACACCAACTACGCCCTTTTTTGTTCTTGAAGGTTTCTCTTTGCATGTTCCTCATCATATGCAACAAATTCAAAACATGGAGATCCACTCCTCTGCTCGAACTTCTCTCTCGGTGGCTCCATCCACCACGATGGCGCAATGCGACTCCTTCACTATGACCTCCAAGCAACCTCCATGCACATGACTCTTCCATTGGTGCATTCTCACGTCTTTGCGTCTTCCTTCACACCCAGATTATGTCCTTCAATATGTATTACAACTATGTTCCCTCCTTCATGCCCAAATCTGGTCTTGTTTCAAGGAATGTCAACTTCCTTCGACCAACACAGCAGTGGTGGATCCTTCCTCGTCTCCCTTCACATCCAAGCAACAATCGCTCTCCTTTGCTCACGTCGTACAGACCCAACATTGCTCTGATACCATTTGTTGGTTCCATAAACCCACAAAAATAGACCTGCAATAGAGAAAAAATATACAAAACAGAATAACAATCACAAGAAGATATGCAACATTTGCATGGTAAAGTCCTTTTCACGGAACCATCAATGGGACAATGACGATTGGTATTCTTATCGCTCAAACAAGGGATTTACAGTACATTGGCAGGAGCATGCTTGTAGTCTTGACTCAATATCTGCCTTTAAGGGATACATATCTAAACCATTTCTCCCATAGTTAATAAATTGTTTCATCTATTGCTGCCTCCTTTTTATTGATAATTAGTTTTAACTAAATTCAACAATAGACTATTTTTTTAAAATTTATATCTTTGCATATTTTTGTTGATGTGAAGTGGTTTATATTTTTTTAAATAGATGTGCAATTCAAAATGTACTGACATGTAAGAATGGTAGCGTTAAAAGCGGTAAATTTTAATATTAATTAGTCTTGATATTTGGTAAAAAAAAATCCAAAAAAATTATATTCAATATTTTGAAAAAAATCAAAATTGGCATTTATAATGTTAAAACAAAAAATATTTGCATCTTCTTAAATCTAGAGATATCAAGGGGGCATATTACAAGTATTTGTCTTTTTTTTTTCATATTAAAATATATACATGAACAAAATTGGTTTATCTTGTTCAACATTCAAAAATCTAAACAACACTTCAACTATGTTATAGAAAAGCAAATTGCAAATATTTATATTTTGAGGCTCGACAAACAAATTTAACACATTCATGAAGAGGCTCCTCCTTGAATTCGTATTTTGTCACCATTCCTTCCTCCGATAGCTTCTTTAAACAATTTACCAACTTTGTCATTGAACTCTCTCTATATTTGTAAAACTTATAATGTAAAACATTATTTTTACATATGGAGTCATATTCAATATACGAGTTGGTGCTAAGTTTTCTATGTGATTTCTCCCACTTGCCAAGTTTGTAACTAATTTCTAATTACCCTTAACTTAAAGGTTACTTAATCCTCTACATGAATCTAATTTGTGGAAACCATAAGTCATAAAACTTTGCTCTAATATTGGTTCCCTCACCTACTACATAATTTAAAGTAATCAAATGGTTTTATTTTTCATATAAATTCCTCCTCGCTATTCCAATATAGGGTTGTATTGTCGCATCACCGTGTAATTTCATAGTAAAAATCCAAGTTTACTTGATGAAAAACTCGACACTGAGGGGTGTGTTGCATTTTGCATCAAAGTTCTCCACATATGCTTCTAAAATGTGTCATTTTGGCATTGTTGTTCTTAACACATGCTTCTTCCATGCATCGATTTTGCATATATTGTGCATATAAATGTTTGGGAGATTTTTGTGTTGGTTTTGCATCATTTTCATGTCCAAAAAGTCTTGTGTGCAATGCTTTTGCTTGTTATGCATTATGCTAGCATTATTATTATTTTTATTTACGAAAATGGGTAGAATTTTATATTATCAAAATCCCAAATACAAAAGCATTGGGAGAAGTACATCAAACCATAAAGTCAGTTAACAATTCATTGCAAACAACACTACAGGGCTGGTCTACTCCATATTTCCCATAAAACTAGAAAACAAGAAAAAGATCTATGATCCTAATAGCTATATGTCGAAATATACAGATAAACTGTCCCAAAAGCAGACAAAAAAACATCTCCTAAATCCCGATTATTTGCCTAAGGAGGTCCTTGGGCCTGTGCCATCAAAAGTGTTCTAGTTGGATTCCACCTCTTTTTGAACTTGGGATTCAAAGACCGTAGTTCCCAGTTGAATTTCCACTTGAATCAGTCTATTTGAAAGCTCCTCAATAACTTGAGCATACTCTTGACGATAACTATTCACATCCACAGCTTGTTCCATTTGACCCACTCTAGTTCTTTGAATGTCTTCCTCCACATGCTCTTCCATCTCATCTCTGAACCTAAGTAATTGATGTTTCTAAGATCTCACACATTCCTTTACCATGCACAGACGATGACCCATGGTTGCCAATTCATGTTCCGAGAAACAAGCACGACTGTCGTCTCTGGAGTCCATGCTAATTAACCCACCGACTAACGATATAGTCCCTTTGAAATGAGAGCAGTTTCGAAGGAGAAAGAATAGAGTGCGATGCAAGTTGGAAGAGGAAATAAGCCTATTCTTTCCTCCATTCCATTTAAACAACCAGACACATGCACTAGATTGACTACCAATGTCACAAATCCATTCACATGCTTCCATGAGGAGGATTGTAATATCTGGGGTGTGATTCAAATTCCCAAAAATTCTTACTTCTCTCATCCATGGAACTCTTGTTGTCATCAATCCTATGATACAATGAACCATCTAGACGAGGGGCATTGCAGGTTCAGAACTTTGGGCAGACCCATCAATTATGCACTCTAGAGGCATGCTCGATCGATCCTTAAACTAGACTTGTGTTGCCATCTTCCCAAAATGAGACACCACGTGACAAAAAGAGGACGAGGCTCCCTTTAGGGGAGTGGGTCTCGTTCAAGAACATGTTCGTTTAGAAAGAGGGTATTAGGTTCCAATACCACCTCTTTGTTAGTAGCATGATTGACTTCCCTGTTATTACTTTGTAGTACATGAAAATAACCGAGATTGTAGTACTTCCCTGTTAGTGCCATTGTGACATCGTTTTAGCATCAAAATTGTATCATTAATTTTTTTATTAGATTATTTAATTAATTATTAATATTATTTTTAGTATTATTCATTTAATTATTATTTATTATTTCATTATTTTTACTAATTTGACTATAATTTTTTTTAACAGAAACAATTACTTTGTATTGATCAAACAAAGGGGTTGCGGTCTAGCAGGATAACATATGAGTACTTCAATTTTCTACTAAAATAGAAAGTTGTACACATATCTTTACAATGGTCAAAATGTTGGTTTCAGACTATATGAATGCTTCTATCCCACTTCGACTATGCCTATCTAGTTTAATGAAATAAAGCCTACAAAATTTTCCAACAAGGAAGATGCATTTTAAAAACATTACAAGATTTGTTAGAAAGGAAAAACATGGCCCTTACAAGCTTGCTCCCACCCCTTCATCTAATGAATTTTGTTTGACTTGATACCCTTCATTGCTTGGGTGATCTACCTAGTTATCTATTGATGTCAACTTATGTTCTTCAACCAAAATGTTGTCCAAATCTTCGTGATTTGGAATCCTTATATCTTCTCCAAATACTAAGAAATCAACCATTTCATATTTCTTTACAATTTGCTTCAATTCCTCGATTTACGTTTCTTGAATTGTAGATTTACCTTTAAGATGCTCTATTTGTACCTCGGTTGATATTAGTTTGGTGGTCAACTTAATTACGCAATCATTTAAAGCCTTAAATTGATAATGTGTAATGGAGGTGTTTCTACTCAGAATAGCCTCCAAGTTTCTAGTTTTCTCCTCCATTTTATGCACAATATGCATCCCTTCCAAGTAACCTTCCCCGAGCATATCATCATGACCTTCCCTAACCATCTTATCCCTACTCTTGCAAGTATTTTCCATAAGGATTTGTTTTGGCCTACAATTTTCAACTCCCTAGTAAACAATTACTGGAGAAAAAAGACTTAATGCTATAGGAGAATTGACGCTAATGAAACGATCTAGTTGACATTTATGACTGTTAAAAATACCATTGCTTCTTTCAAAAGGTTAACTACACACTCAAATGATATATTGCTTAGCTTCTAATTAAGATAATTATTGTTAAGGATTGTATTATCAGGATATGTGTTTGTAAACCCTTCCTCTATTTAATATTGTTGTCGTTGAATATAATAGAGCTACCTATCAAGATTGCACTCTAGAGTCAAACTAAAACCTTGAATCGTTAGCAACCTGATAATATCTAACTTATTCTTCAAATTCGCCTATCTCTCTTTCAATTTCCAACTTATACGAACTCCATTCAACCTTGGAAAACTATTAAAAAGAAGATCATAATGCTACAGAAGTTCTAAATTGGTTTGATTGACATCATCTGATGTTTCTACCTTTTCTACAATTTGAGAGACTAAACAAGCACTCAATTAACATAGTACTTACCTTAAAAGTGGGTGCATTGCTAATACGACTAACATTCTTAGTAATATTGTCCACAATCCTCACGAATGACCTCTTCCAATGAACACTATGATGCATTTCTAATTTTTTCTCTAGATTCGAGCTATATCCCTTTACACACCAAAAGAGACTAGAAGTTATCCTTGGGTTTAGCTTCCACTTAATAAATTGTCAACTTATGCATTCAACATTACAACAATAGTTCGCAATCCTGTTTTTCAAAACATCCAATATGATAGACTGCATCCATCATATTAACAAAGTTTGACTGATAACTCATAGAGGCGATGCATAATCAACAATTGACATTTCATCATACCCTTCTACTATGAAGGACATCTCATTTAAATATCCTATAATTTTTCCATTATATCACATGCAGAGCAGACTTTCATAATGATCATAACTGGTACAACAATATGTTAATGATAACATACTTAAATGCAAAGATCAAGCTAATGTCAATATGCCAACTATTGCTATGGAATATCCACCTTCATTCAAAAGGAAACTTCCACTGTCAAAGTATTTGAAATTTATCAACATTGTGTCTAATATTAATCATTTTTTCAATAGACAATGATGCTAGGAGATAATCTAATAACTAGGCTCCACCCTATTTAACTCAAATTTTCCTTATTCTAATCGACATGCATGATTAACATGGAGATCCAATTGTTTGTTTAATGCTCGATAAACATGAAAAAATTTAACTTGTTCAAATTCGTTTACCAATCGGTGCACTTGCCTTATAATTCTACAAAGGAATCCTTCAAAGTCATTTTTAGAGGAAAATTTTGAATTATTAACATTGAGTCACCAACAATTATGAGATATCAAATGTTTTTGCTTTTGGCTAATTGCAATTCTTGCCAAAGCGCAATTGCCTCGACTTAATTATTTGAGGTCTCACCCAATCCCCAACTAAAACATATATTCTTGTTTTCTTCGGGTTTAAATAACACCCATCGCCCCCCCTGCCCCTCATTCCAAGGGTGGTGCCCAGGGTAAACATGATTCTACAAAATCTCAAGGCTTTATCAACACATGGATGAAGGTCATTAAAACAATATACTCATTAAGATCTCAACATGTCACTTGTAGGAATTGAAATCCAGTGGTGAGTATAACATTCATTCTAACAACTGCCTAACTAAACCCAATTGATTATTTTTGTCATAGTAATTATTGATTTTATAATATTTAAATATTGATTAGAATGATGACTATTATAAGTCTATTTCAAAGTATACTAATCATGAGAGGAAAAACCATGTATATATAAATGTTATGATGAGATTTTAAATTAAATTGTAAAATAACAATATAATTTTTTATGTATGTAAACAAGTGGTACATTGCCACACCAAGGAAATATCAACATTGCATGAAAATATGTACACATACAAGGAAAATAAATGAATTTGACATCATAAGTTAATTACATTGTTGTTAATGCCCTCTTCATCTTATGAACCCTTCTCATCCTCACCTTGTAAAAACACAATAAAAGAACATGATTTAATTTTAATAGTATATATTTTAACATTAAATATGTAATAAAAAATAAATGTTTAATAGTTGTCAATATGCTTTGATTCATGTGAGTCACCATCGTTATGAAAGAATACAATATATTTCAGCTAATTAATAAATAATCTTGACCATGTATTAGCTAAATAATAAGCACATAATTAAAAAAATAATTACATCGGGCATGGGTTGCATATCTTCCACCATTTTTCGTAACCCTTGTTCGTCGCATACTTTATTTCTTCAACATTGAGCTCATGGCTATAGATGTTTCTGTTGGGTCCGTAAACCCACCAGAAATAGATCTGTAGTAGAGAAATAAGATACAAACAACACAATAACGATCATAAGAAGAGACAATGTTAACATGGTAAAACCTTTTGTAGGGAAACATCCACGGGACAATGGCATCAATATTCTTATTCCTCAAACAAGATATTTACAATACATCCTAGGAGTAGGCTTGCAGCCTTGACTCAATATTTGCATCTAAGGGCTACATAAATAAACCACTTATCCCAAAGTTACATAAATTGTTTCATTTATTGCTGCCTCATATTATTGCTAATTGATTTTAATTAAATTCAACAATAAACTATTGTTGAAACAACCATGAATCACCTTAACTTAAATAGTTAATTGGTTGTTACATTCCAACAATCTCCACCTTGATAATCAATTTACTTGATACCATGTCTTGGTTCATTCATCACATTTCTTGCAAGCCAAGAGAAGCAAAACACCACTACAACTTCTCTAACAATACTGGTTTCGTGAACATGTCTGCATGATTTGCTTGAGTATGGACTTTCCCAGGGATCATTCCACCTCCATCAATAACTTGTCTTACAAAATGATCCCTTGTGTGATTTTGATAAGCAAGAATTGTTATTCAAATGCACAACAATTTGACTACCACATAACACATTTACCTTATACTGCACTTGTCCAAACTTACCCAATAGATACTTGCATTCATGAGAGACATAACCTGAGGTAGATATTCTTTTGTATGAATCTCGTACAAAATATGAATCAACATAACCATATACTAAATCATTGCAACCATTGTAGGTGATAGAATAAGCGCTTGTGACTCTCAGATACAGAAGTACCCATTTCACTGCTTCCCAATGCTATTTACTTGTATTTTCCATGTGTCCACTCACAACACCAAATTTATGTGAAATATTTAATCTTGACCTTTTGATCACATACATATTTTCTACTATACTGACCTGTGATATACGAGAAATCACCTTTTCTTCCTTATAACCAAGACATAAAATTGAAAAAATATTACAATGGAAATCCAAAAGGATATTTATCAATTCCACAATGGTTCATATTGAATCACATTAATATCTTCTCCATAGACTTATGTTATGATAACCACAACTTACCATTTTTCTTTACTGTGTACTTTTACGCCCAAGATTTTTAACAATGCTACTGCTTTCAAAAAGCATATCCTCATCAAAAAACATAAAGATAACGGATGTACCATAAACACAATGGTCAAACTTACTCCTTGATTTTTTTTTTATCACCGTGAAGGTTTCAAACATCCTATACAATTGCCCAGGTGCACACATTAGTCCATACAATGACTTCTTTAGCTTGCAAACAAAGCTTTTGTTGCAATATTTAACTAACCTTTTTGGTTGTTCCATATACATCTCCACATCCAAAACTATATGGAAAAAATGTTTTAGCATCTACTTTCTCTAACTCAAGATCAAGTAACACAACTAGAAACAACTAGTGAAAAAATTCATGGAAATCAATACCTTCCAAAATACCCTTTTTCTACCAGTTTTTGTTGTGTACCTTTCATCTTTTACTGTGTATGATTTGATGAGAGGAGATTCATCAGACACTGCATCTCATTTAACAATGATTTTGTGGGTAATAGGATTCCACGAGTTGTATCCCTCAAAACCATCACCATAACAAACAAAAATCTACCTATTTGATCTGTGGTCCTACTTAGAATGGTGATAAGAGCATAAGCATCACAACTAAAAAATTTCAAATTTGAATCATCTTAAAAATGACCTATCCATGCCTCTTGAATCTTCCAATCTATTGCAGTTGATTGTGACCAATTTACCAGATAACATAACTGCTTATGCCCATAACTCTTGTTGCAACTTGACATCACTGAGCATGCTCCTTGCTCTCTCTAGAAGATATATGCTCATGTTTTCAATGACACCATATTCCTTTCTATCTGAGATTCCTTGCAATAGTTTTCAAATTCCAAAGGTGTGAACTTGCCTCCACTATCTGTAATTGATTGACCTACTAGTACTCTTTTCAAACAAAGTTGCTTATTAAACACATCAACCTTTCTAAATCCCATACCTTTCTAACCTGGAGACCTTTAGTGCTCCACCTCAAACTTTTGATTTGATATCTTGACCAAATCCGACAAAGACAACCCAAATGAGCCTTCACCACTCATTATCAAGCACCTTACAATGGAGTGTTCCCTTGACCAAATATGACCAAGTCGACCAAGTGAGTCTTCACCACTCACCTCAAAGCCCATTTATAATGGAGTTCACCAAGCCTTTAAATAGAATTCCTTAGATGCAATCCACATGCACAATGCCATGGGCTACGAAAACCATCTCGCATGCCCTCCTTATCACCTAGGTCTAGATATAGACTTTATTGGTGATTTACTAGGGGTATGCATTCCTAACAAGGTCTTACACTCGTATGCCCTATTTACATGCGATTCATTTACAAAACCATAATTAATCACATTTATTAAATTTTCTTATACATTGTATAATTGAACAATTGATGTTGTGAAACATTAATGTGTTTCATTTTCCACGTCACTCATACTCAAAACACAATTAAATATACATAATACCTTGATTCCAAGTTTTCTTCATTCTCTTGATCCAACATCACCGAAAAATGTGTGGCTATTTTCTATGCTTCCATTTTCAATCAACAAACAAAAATATGTTTCCCTCTCAATTTCATAACACATGTGCTCAATATCGTTGCAATTAGAGTAAACAACCAACTAGAGGTTGACTCTTTCACTTCGAACTTCCTTGACAATGGAAAATGGATCCTCCACATAGCCAATGCTCTCTTCTCAATCAATTCTCCTCTCCAATTTTTGATGGCTCCAACATGCTTATACTATGCAAATAGTACCCCTTATAATCAACAACGTCACAAACAGGTACAACTGCATGATCTCTTCCTTCACGTTGAGTGCTACTTAACCTTCAAGAGCTGCTACAACTTATCCCCCACGTGAATTTCTCACCAGCAACACAATCTAAGCATATTGCACATACACCAACTACACCCTTGTTTTCTTCTTGAAGGTTTCTCTTTGCGTCTTCCTCATCATATGCAACAAATTCAAAACACCACAAATCCACTCCTCTAGCTGAACTTCTCTTTCGGTGGCTCAAACAACCATGATGGCGCAATATGACACCTTCACTATGATTTCCAAGCAACCTCCATGCACATGAATCTTCCTGTGGTGTGTTCTCACACCTCTACACCTTCCTTCACACCCAAATTCGGTCCTTCAATGTGTCTTGCAACTTTGTGCCCTCCTTCATGCCCAAATATGGTCCTCTTTCAAGGAATGACAACTTCCTTCAAACAACACATTAGTGGTGGCTCCTTCCTTGTCTCCCTTCATGTCCAAGCAACAATATCTCTCCTCTACTAACACCTTACAGACCCCACATTAATCTGATACCATTTGTTGGGTCTGTAAACCCACCAAAAACAAATTTGCAATAGAGACACAATATACACACAACATAATAGCAATCACAAGAAGAGATACAATGTTTACGTGGTAAAACCCTGTGCAGGGAAACATCCATAGGACAGTGGCAATTGGTTTTCTTATTGTTCAAACAAGAGACTTACTCCCAGGAGCATGCTTGTAGCCTTGACTCAATATATTCCTTTAAGGGCTACACATTTAAACCATTTCTTGGACAGTTAATAATTTGTTTCATTTATTGATGTCTCCTAATGTTGCTAATTAGTTTAACTAAATTCAACAATAGATTATTTTTTAAACAACTATGAACCACCTTAACCTAGATAGGTTAATTGGTTGTCATATTCCAACAATTTCATTGTATGAATTAAGAGAAAAGCACATTTAATAATCACATATATTAAGCTAGATAATACATTAGCATAATAAATAATATTATATTGATAAACTTACAATGCACCCTCTTATTAAGGACCTCTTAGTGTGACCTGAAGACCGTGTAACAATTAATTTCTTTGGATTCCTTCAATCCTATACATAAGAAAATATAAGACCGATTAAGTTTATCAATGTTCGACACATGACCACAAATGTAAGTCAATGTAGAACAAGATTACATCGGAGAAAGATAACAAGTTTAAAACATACCAAAATAAATAATTGGAAGCATGTCAAAATCAATAACTTTTAGCGTATATTATTTATTACCTTCTTCGCTTTTTGTTGTGGTGTGTTAGGGTCCACTCCTCATGCTTGCTTCTCTTCAACAATTTTCTTAGCCTCTTTGAAATTTTTCAAGACTTTTTGAAATATAAATTTATCCATATCATATGGTCTTTTTATATAGTCTTTGCCTTGTTTAGTTAGAATTGTGAGGTTCCTAATAAACTTGTTTAAAACCATAGAAAATGAACTCATATAAAATTTAATGGTAATACACAATGAAAAATAATATGTGAAGGACTAGAAACATGAGTGAGTAAGAGGAAGACCAATTCAAACATTTTAACCTAATATGGTCTCTCCTCCTTCTACTAGTTTGGGAGAATCTATGGAGAGTCCATTTATCACCAAAACATAAATGTGGGCAACCTTTAATGTAGATGTTGGAATGTTGTCAACGCACTACCACTACCTATTTTTGCACACTTTTTGTGGTATTTTTTCAACCACTATTTTGTGACTATGTCAAAATCTTCATTTCGATAATCATACCATTGCCAAATTTTAAAGTCTATCATTTAAATAACTTGTATATAGTCATCATTGAGTGCAGTTTCTTGATCTTTTGTTGATGAAACAAAACTTTGTATTTGTTTTTGATAAATAGATATTTCCACATAGGTCAAACACCTTAAGAAATTTCTCACACAAACAAATCAAAGATCTATACACCAGTGTATTACATGGTTAAAATCCTCAAAGAGGGAAATAGTCCACATCCCTAGCTAACATGGCCACTTGAGGCAATATATTAATGCAAAAGGAAATTATTTTACATACAAGTCTCTCACAATTGATCATCAACAAATGATATTCCATGGTATTAAGTATAGATCATGGAACAATCAGGTGTTAAGCCATAGACTTGTTGGACTAGTTGTCAAACCTCTGGGAATTGATGTTGTGGAATAACCTCCACCCTTGGAACATGGGACTGCCCACTCAAGGTTGTGTGCTTGGACTGGAAGTTTACAAATATATGTAGGTTTTGGTGCACTAACAAAACTTAACATGGTATCATAGCCTTGACCCAGGTTCAACTCCCCCTAGTTACATTAGAGGGGGATGTTGGACTAACCACCACACCTACATGAATTGATATTGTGGACTAACCGCCACCTTGGTAACATGGGACTACTGACTCACTCATGGTTGTGTGCTTGGATTGGAAGTTTACTAATACCTACTCGTTTTTGTGTAACAAAAAACCTTAACAAGATTGATTTATCCATTACTAATGAGGATAATATGAACTATCATATCATTTTATGTCTAGAACATAATGATGGCCATCATATTATATAGATACAAATGCATACTAAAGAAACACACTAAAAAGGTGCATTTTACCTAAATGCACATATGACAAAATTGATCTTAACAAACTCCTAAGTGTCTAAATATTTTAACAACCCTCCTTAAGAAAAACCTGGTATAAGATTGAAAAATTTACAAAGATGACACAATAGGAGAATGAAGGAAGCATTAGAGCCTATCCCCCCTTGAGGATAACTTCTTAAGCTCCTACGTAGATTGAAGTTTGCAAAACTTTGATTAAGTAAGAAGCTTAGTGAAAATGTCTACAGTTTGATCATTTGTAGGGAAAAAGATCACTCTGATAATGCGATATTGAATGAACTTTCTGATGAAGTGCATGTGTAGCTCAATGTGTTTGTTGCACTAATGTTGAACTATATATTTGGTGAACTTGATGGCACTCATATTATCACACCAGAGTGTGGTTAGATTCTACCACTGGAATCAAAACTCATGAAGGAACTTCTGAAGCTACCATGATACTTTCTTTATGCTAAATAAAGAGCAAGGTCTCGTTGTTTCGTACAATCCCAAGTGTCAAGTTCATAGATAAAACTAGAAAGATAAATTACAATAGAATTCTAGTCATTTATGTTGCAAACCCATCGAAAATTAATGAAACCAACCAACAAATTATTCCCCCCTAAACTGCAATGTATCCCAATTTGAACTGTACCCTAGATATACCAAAGTTTCATTTTTGTTGAGCCGAGAGGCTCTCTACAGCCCAGTATGGGGGAGATCTTGTAACGTTATGTAACATTATGTCGCGTTACGTAACGTTATGTCGCGTTACGTAACATTATTTTTATTGAGCCGAAAGGCTCTCTACAGCCCAGTATGGGGGAGATCTTGTAACGTTACGTAACGCTTGTAACGTTAACGTAAATAATAGTTTTTTTAATTATAAAACAAAACAAATGTCGGCCAAAAAAACAACCTAATATGGGGGAGATGTTGTAATCTTCCTACCTAACAAAACAATAAAAAATTAAAAATTTAATTATCCCCCCCAAAAATGTGGATCATAAAAAAACACAATATGGGGGAGATGTTGTAATGTTCCTACATAAAAAAATAATAAATTTTTTTTTTTGAATTATTTGCAAAAAAATGTTGGCCTTTTAAACAACCCATGGTTTTATTGTATATGGTTTAGGAGGACCGTGCACATGGTTTTAAAACCATGTACAAGGCCTCCTAAAAAAACCCATGGTTTTATCGTACATGGTTTAGGAGGGCCTTGCAAATAGTTTTAAGACCATGTGCAAGGCCTCTTAAACAACCCATGGTTTTAGGAGGGCCTTGCATATGGTTTTAAAACCATTTATGGGGAGATGTTGTAATGTTCGTTCATAACAAAATAAAAAATAATATTAAATATTATATGTTGGCCATAAATAATATTAAATATTAATAATAAATATATTATATGTTGACCTTAAATAAAGAGATGTGTCTTTTGGTTTTAATCAAATCAATGTTATATATAGGACACACCAAAGTTGATAGCTCATTGAGTGTAATACTTAAGAAGAGGTTTACACCTAGAGAGATTTGATCCCTCTCGGCTCTTAATAGAACCTAGGATTTGGATCTACCCTGGTTAATAAAAAAATACATTTTTTAATTATAAAACAAAATAAACGTCAGCCAGGAAAACAACCTAGTATGGGGGAGATGTTGTAATCTTCCTACCTAACAAAACAATAAAAAAGTAAAAAATAACAAAACAATAAAAAATTAAAAATTTAATTATCCCCCCAAAGAATGTGGATCATAAAAAAAACACAATATGGGGGAGATGTTGTAATGTTTCTACATAACAAAATAATAAAAAAATAAAAATTGAATTATTTGCAAAAAAATGTTGGTCTTTTAAACAACCCATGGTTTTATTGTATATGGTTTAGGAGGACGGTGCACATGGTTTTAAAACCATGTGCAAGGCCTCCTAAAAAAAACCCATGGTTTTATCGTACATGGTTTAGGAGGGCCTTGCAAATAGTTTTAAGACCGTGTGCAAGGCCTCCTAAACAACCCATGGTTTTAGGAGGGCCTTGCATATGGTTTTCAAACCATTTATGGGGAGATGTTGTAATGTTCGTTCATAACAAAATAAAAAATAATATTAAATATTATATGTTGGCCATAAATAATATTAAATATTAATAATAAATATATTATATTTTGACCTTAAATAAAAAGATGTGTCTTTTGGTTTGAATCAAATCAATGGTATATATAGGACACACCAAAGTTGATAGCTCATTGAGTGTAATACTTAAGAAGAGGTTTGCACCTAGAGAGATTTGATCCCTCTCGGGTCTTGATAGAGCCTAGGATTTGGATCTACGCTGGTTACTTTCCAATGGCTCTCCTAGGGTGTGTTCATATACCAAACAACAAGATGAATAATAGAGGAAATACCAAGACTAGTATGAGTAAAATATAAAAGGGTGGCAACTGACTAACAATATAACGTGATATCTACTTTGGGTGTGGTATAGGTGGCAACAAGTTTGACTCCTAATTAGAGACGATATGGGGCTAGTTTACAATATTCCATGTGAACAACATTGTAGGTCACATGCATACTTAGACTAACAAAGGGTAATTAATTCCTTAATTTATAAGACTTAGAGATGAGAAAATAGTTCAAATGTCCTAAGTCCATCATTTCAAATTTATTCTTAAGGTTGGATTTCATATCTAGTTTAAAAGTTTAGGGTTACTATTAGTGAGAATAAGGTAAACAACATAAAGATGATACGGTCACCTACTTTCTTGGTATAGACATTGTGCTCAGAGAGACATCTAGAAAAGCCAATTTCAAGAAGAAAGATATTCATTTTAGCATTTCCAACCCTTGAGATCTTTCTTTAGACCATAAAGATATTTCTTACAGATACAAACATGGTTGAAGTAATTTTGGACATAGATAGGAGTTTGTTCCATGTATTTTTCTTCTTGAAATTCCCAATGAAAGAAGGTAGATTTAACATCCATTTCATGGACCTCCCATTTATATGAAGTGACAAGGGCCAAAGCAAGCCGGATAGAATTCATTTTGGCAATAAGGGAAAAAGTTTGATTATAGTCAATCCCTTCTAGTACTCAAGAAAAAATCCTTTGGCACCTAAACGGACCTTATGCCTTTCAACACTTCCACATGATGTATACTTATCTCTTTACATTGGTTTACATCTAGCAAGTTTTCTTCCCTTTGAGAGAGGTACTAGATCCCAAGCATCATTTACCGTCAGGGAACTATATTATTCATTCATTATTGTATTCCCAATTTGGATGGTTAAATTATTTCGCAAATGTTTATGGATCACGAGTCTCTGAAACTTAAGCCAAAAGAGAGAAGGCTTAGTGGAATTGTGAACATGTATGATGTTGATATAAAGGAGCACCCACTACTTCTTGTTGTGTAGACCCATTTATGAAGCAATGGTGTTGTTACAAGTTTAGGTTCAATAGATCCAATTGGAGGAAGGTGAGTAGGTAGAGGTGCATTTTCATCCCCATTGTCTTCATTTAAAGAAGAAATTAGAGTAAGATAGAAAGTACAAAATTTGGGAATAGAATATGGCACAAATGTAGAATTGAGGTTGTATTTAGAGAGATGTTCATCAACTTTAACATCTTTCCTAATAATAATTTCATTGGAATGAGGTTGAAGAAGTCTATAAGCCTTTCCATCTTAAAAAATTCTAGCAAAAATACACTTCTCACTACTTTCCTTTTCTCATAAGGAATGTGAACCCATGATTCACTACCAAACACACAAAATTGGATTACATCTAATTTAATTTCACTATACGCTCATTCTGGTGTTATATCTTTTAAATACTTTGTGGAAGTGTAACTAATTAATGGATTCTACCAAAAAAGGAGGACTTGATCACTTAAATTTGATCATACAATTTGTCATTTCTTTTAATGTGTGATTATTTCTCTCACCAACAGCATTTTGTTATGGTGTATATGGAACAATATGTTGCATTTGAATGTGTTGTGCAGTATAGTAAAATGTAAATTTATTATTAATGTATTTTAATCCATTATCTATTCTTAACTTCTAAAGTTGATGTCAAGATTTTTTTTTACAAAAACCACTTCGCTCTTAAGTTAAAGAAATAAACCCCCATGCATTTAGAGAAGTCATCAATGAAATCTAAGAAGTACTTGAACCCATGGAAAGAGGGAGAGGGAATTAGTCCACACAAATCAATATGAACAAGCTACAAGGGGGACAAGGCATGCTAAGAGGCACATTTGTCAAAACTTTTCCAATGACGTTTGACGAGTACATGATCGAAAAAAATACTATCTCTTTAATAAATGACAGGAGAAAGTTGCGATGAGTTATAATTTACTGACCAAAATGTTGATGTCAAATCTTGCTCAAGTCATCATTATGAACAATAAAAATTGATGGAAGAGATGACCGAGGACATGCTTAGGGTCTTTTAAATCCTTGATTACAAGTTGGCGAGGTGAAAACTCTATTGTTTTACCTTCATCTGAATGAGTGATCTGATATACAAATTAGAGGGTTCAAGAAAGACTTGGAACACATAGTTGAATTGCTCCAAACCCTAAAACACTAAGAGATATATCATCATGGACAAATATTCTGTTGGTGTTAAGTTCACTAAGAGTAGGAAAATTAACTTTATCCTTAACCATATTATGAGATGCTCCAAAATCAATGAACCACTTATTAGAAGAATTAAATGTTGCATGGAAGGAAAAACCATAAACAAAAAGTGCATATCCATGAGAAGAAGAGTTTAAGGAAAATAATCAAGATATATTTTGTGCTTCTCCATTAATGCCTCTAAGGCATCCATATTCTTGAAACAATTAGAATCCAAATGACCATATTGCCCACAAAAATTACAATGTCTCCCTATCTTCGTACCTTTTGTTATAATCCATTTATCATCATTGGGAGAAGGAGTTGGCTGAGAGGGTTTAGGGTCCCTTGTTTTTTCTTGTTGTTGGGAAATTGTTGCTTCTTTATATAACTAAATTTATCCGTATGTTGTTCCAGAAAGGATTTGTTAGATGTACCTATGGTGTCAATCACTCTAAGATGTAATAACTTATCTTGCTCTCTAATTAAATAATCACAAACAACTTAAAGACTAGGCATTTTGTATATATCCCCAGTGCTTCTCTGGCGTACTCTAAAGTATATACAAAAGCATAATATGCACTACCAAGCTTAACAAAAATAACACACACACAAGTCATTTTTTTTTCTTATCTTACTTTATGTAAGTAAAATTCTGATTGTTTTATACTTGAATAAATGATATTAAATGCAAGAGAAATCATTGGGTTTGACGCAATCAATTGGTTTTCAAGTCATTGGGGTTGAATCTCAATGTGTTTACCAAATATGGTTTCTATCTTTTGCCAAGTTACATATGTTTTCTCGACTTCTTGGAGGAAGAACCATATATCACCAAAGATGGTCATTTAAATTAATCCACGAGTTTCATCTTTTTTATTATCCCATTTGGTTTTCTTTAAAAAATGGAAACACTTTCATTTTACAAGATAATCTAGTATAGTCCTTTATATCATAGTAAATTATCCATATGAGGTTTCCATGAAAAGTGGTTTAAATGGGTGGTCATGTGATCACTAGGATTAGTCATATTACAACATGCATATAAGATAACTTCAAAAATAGAAATTAGCCGTCTTGATGAAAAACCATCGAAAAAGAGGCAATTTAAGAAAGATAACGAACTCTAGATGTCAATATACCATTTTGAAAAAATACATAAGAAATAACCAAGGTGTTATGTGTAAGATAAAAGTTGGCCCGTGTGGTAATGGGTACACAACGAGATATTGCAAAGAATATCTTAATCCCTTAAAAAGATATGGTTGAATAATTCAAATAATATTGTTGAGTTAAAAAAAACCTTGTTTCTCTAACTTTTCCTAAATGCTCATTTTTACACAAGTTCATTTTATAATGTTGGTGACACACTTTTATCTAATAAGCGAGAAACACTTTTATAATAAATTTATTTTATATATTAAATTTCATGCAAAAGATAACTTAAAAAAACATTATAGTTAATTGATAGTAAGTGAAATACACTTTACATTAAAGTTATTTTATTACTTAAAGTTGTATAATATTTTTCTAACCTAATGAAAATGGATACTTGAATTGAAGATTTCTCTTTTAATCAAGTAATATTCAACTAAGTGAGTTAATGGAAAATATATAACAAATGTTTTTTTATTTTGTTTTTTTATCCAGGGGAAAACCCTCGAACACATACCTTCGTTTCAATGATGGTACATAGGGTAAACCCTATATTTTTCAAGGCACGAGGTAATCAACAACAAGGCTTGAAGCCGTTACAATAATATACTCATTATGAGCTCAACATGCCACTTTTGGGAATAGAACCTAGGTGGGGAGGATAACACTTTCTCCCACAACACCTTAGGCTAGACATAGCATACTAAAATATATAATAAATGTTATGAAGAAGAAGGTTCATTTTATGTGTATTTTTTTTTCTCAAAGTCTTTGGCAACAAACCCATTATTTTTAGCTTGCAAAACATGTTAACATAGTTGCACACAAAACAAACAAGTTTTCAAAAAATAAATTAAAAACTTTATAAGCTCGGGTTTACATATGGGTCACTTTACTTGAAAATGCAAGTTTTCTCTCTATTTTTTTAGATCATAAAAATTGAAGGTTGAAGAGCATAGGTTAAAAAAAAAACTTTTTTCTTTTTATTGCTTTGTTTTTGTTTTTCCAAGATTGCACTAGGTGCATGATAGAGTATACAAAAATAAGAAAAGTAGTGTTATGAATTTGAAGGTAAAATGCTCAAACACTTAACAATCATAAGCCTTAACATTCTCATTCACATTAACATCATTTAAATTAATATTTATAACAAGTATAGACCATCCATACTCACCTAGACTAAACTTGTACATTGGTTTATAAACTTGAGTCTTACTTTGATCAAACATATAAACCATATTACAAAACAAACCTCACCCAAGTTTAAATAACTCTTGAATCCATACCATAAACCTTGGACTTATATTTACCTTAGGAATACCCCCTTGTGTTAGAGAGGAGCTAGCCTAAAGCGAGAGGAATAATTATTAAGGTCATAGTGGGTAGCCTTCTCAAGTTGTAAAAAACAAACACCTTGGTGCTTGGGACTTTACAGTTTTGTGGGTGTTAAATTTTGTTGTAATAGGTTGCAAACTAGAAATATAAACAAAACAAAAAAACAAGATGAAATACTAGCATTGAACAAAAGAGATTTTAAACATTCAAATGAAATTGTGTGCCTTTGGATCTAATTAAAAAGGTTATTTCTTGGGAAAAGTAAAAAAATTTCAAGTGAAATGAAAATTATTTCCAGTTGAAAACAACACTCTAGATGCAATGGAACGATTATTTGATATATAAATGCTAAAAAGTAGTAGAATTAAAAAAAAAAAAAAAACGTTGATGCATGCAGTGATAGAGGTTCGATATTTTAATCAACAACAAGAGCGGGTCATCATAAGTGCTTTGATACCATGTTTGATAAACAAGGTATTTTCATATAGGTTGGATACCTTAAGTAACACTCACACAAACAAATAAAAGATCGATACTCTAGTATCTTACATGGATAAAACTCTTCAAGAAGAAAACAATCCATGGCGCAAATCAACACAACCATTTGAGGCAATATATTAAAATGCAAAAGAAAAATATTCTACATATGATTTTCTCATAATCGATCATTAACATAAGAAGCTATATGTTCTTTTAATATCTACCATGGACCGATTTGGTGGCAAGCCATCGATCAATATAGTCATTAGTATCAAGAAGAAGACAAATTGTCAAATCACTTTATGTATATAACATAATAGTAACCATCGAATTAGATAACTACCAATGCATACTTGTTAATTAGGTCTAGCTAGAGTGGTTGTGGGATGGAATGTTATTCTTTGTACCCATGCTCTATTCTTGTAACTAACATGTTGAGCTCATAACAAGTTTATTGTTGTAACAACTTTGAGTCATATTGTTGGCCCAACCTTGTGCCTTGAAGAATCTAGGGTTTACCATGGGTACCATCCTCCAAATTAGGGGAAGTAACCTTGGGGTTTTCCCTAAGATAATTTACCTAAAAAAAGTATAAATGCATACTAAAGAAACACATATTACCTAAATACATGTTAGACCATGTTAATCTTAACTAACTAGTAAATGTCTAAATATCCTAACACATTGTTCATTTTTCATCTTCATACTATGTGTTCAAATATTAATATGCATGTTATAGAATAAATAAGTTTCATGAAAATCTAGTATATTGGATTCAGTTATATTCTAAATTTCTTTGAAAAGTTTAGTATAAATCATACAACGAAAACATTGAAACCTCCACCTTATTGCACTGAATACAAGTAATCCATATCTAGGTATGGTCTCTTTTTGTTGCTGTAGTAGTCTTTATAAACAATGTGAATTTTTTTTATCAAGTTTTTCTACAACATAAAACAAACTACAATAATTGATGATTATAATTGTAATGCAACTCTTCATAATATTCATTTTTTCTATATTATATAACAACCATACAATGTGTAATTACAACTCAACAAGGTATTTTTGTTGTTGTTGCTTTCATTAGTCGCAATGTTTCCTTTCCTTATCTCGCGTTATACTCTTTCCCTACATAGATTATTATTATTTGAGGAATCCCCATCGAACCCCATATGACCTATAGATCTATTACAATGACACACTGATAAGTTACAGTACATAAAATCCATGGAATAAAATAAATACATAATTTGACATGAACATTGAAAATATATATGCATAAGATCAACACATGCGTAGACACAAACACAAACCCTTTAACATTTTTTGTTAGCCAAGGAGTTATTGACAAACAACTTTAGCATTGTTGGTTAGCATTGTCTTGCTAAAAACCTATATTCACCACCTATCAAATGAACATGTCAACATACTTGCATCAGTATGTTGTTCTTGGTTACTTTCGGACATGACACAAAATATTAACAAAGTGTGATTGAGTACTCATGTTTAAGAACTAGTAAATTTTTTGTTGTATAATAGGTGTTTTGATATACATGGTTTCCTAAATTGTCTTCTATATGGGAAACTTGTTCAATCTTTTAAATTTATTTCCTCTAAAAGTACGCTACCACATCTATCCATTGCTTACTTTGGATTGATTTTAGTGAGTTTTTCTTTTTTCTTTTTCCTAGGGGTTTCAAGTATGCATTCAATTTATATACAAATAATGCAAATTAACCAAGGATGGTGTATTGTGGTCAAAATATACAATATCTTGGGGGTAGCTATGGATTTGGTAATTTTTAAATTCGACATATCTAATGCATGAAAAGTATCATTTTCATATCTCCTTATAGTAAGGAGTGTAGGCTTCTCGAGTATAATTTAGGGAACTTTAATAGGGATTGCTGGGATTATTATTAATCATCCCTTTGACCAGATAATTTGTTTGTCCATTTTCCTATATTATGAGGTCTTCAACATTTCACTAGTGCATGGGGGACATACCTAGGGGACATTTTCCACTTACTGTACTTGTATGCATGAGTTTAGGTTCCCTAGGGACCAATACCAATAATTTAGGAATCCACTCTGAGTGTTACCAATAGTCTCCATTAGTTGAATCTAGTGGGTATTCAGTTAAGTCCAGTTATGCTCTGATTGCGATCAATTAGATCACTCTCAGTCATCCTAGCGCCAATTTCCATGATTCAGGGAAAGTAGGGCTCATTTTCTCACCCAACCTCATCAGTTAACTAGCTGTGAATTGTTTTAGTGATCCATAGTTGCATTAGTGAGCTCTAGTGGTGATTTTCCCACACCGAGTTAACTCCAGAGTCATTCCAGGTTCATAGATTCGAATCCTATCTTAGGTATTTGAATTCTCCTATATGTATTACCATTGTATTACTTAATTATACATTAATTAATGGATGTAATATGACTCTTCCAATTATTGGTCTCATGTGTGTTTAATCTACCATGAATTATTGATCAGTCTTTACTGATTTATTCTCTCTCTTCTGCAAACTTCTTTGCTTAGTAAATTCATGTAGGCTTGAAGGTCCCGTGCTTCATTAAATTTAACATGGTATCATAGTGGGTATCCATGCCTTCTTCAAACCTCGAAAACTTCCATTGATGCACCAGAAGCAATTGGGTTCCACGTAAATCCTAGAGTTATTGCCTTACTCCATCTGGATTCTTTCCAGAGAAGTCTATCTAGGTGTGATGCACCCATAGAAAGTGCACATGTTGAAGTGGAGAGTGTTTGAACTGATTTGATTCAAATTGCGGTGTTTTTGCAGGTTATTTGAAGATTTATTGAAGAATTTGTTGTGCTTAAAACTATGAAATGGAGGATTCAGTAGCTTTGACTCCTAGAATCCTCACACCTTTCAATTACCTTGATTGGAGGGCTCACATAAAGATTGTCTTGTGCAACAAGTGTACGTATAGGGTCACCATGGGCAGAGAATTCAAACCCCAACAATATCTTGAAAAATCCAAGTATCTCAATAAGCTTGATGAAGCTTTTGGCTTCATGTGCATCCACATATCCATGGAGTTGTTGTTCCATATTGATGGACTCAAGACTCCAAAATAAGTATGGGATAAGATCGAATCCTTATTTTGAAAATAGGATGAGCCGAGGGGCTATATCCTGAAGAATGAGCTGGTAGCACTACATCCCAGTAACTTCGAAACTATACAACAATTTTTCATAAGATTTAAATCACTAGTTATGCAATGAATGAAATATGGGATTGAGAAGAAGGATGAGAAATTAGTGCTCTCCATACTAAGCAAACTTGGGCCATAATTCTCAGTGTTTGTATATCCTTTCACTTTGGGATACTGAATACTCCTAGTTGGCGAATGCAATCCCTTGATTCCTTCACAGAGTCTCCAATATAGGAACAAGACAAGCTGATACATATGGGAGCTCTTAGAGCCTCTCGAAATTAAGTTCTCTTTGTTGGTGAGACAAGGAATGCGCAAGCAAGGAGGAAGCAAAAATCCAAAGAGAAAAGGAACACTGAAATTGAACCTAAAGAAGAGTTTGATCCATCAGATGAATCCTTAGGATCTAGGAAGGACAAACATCAAAGGTTTTGACAAGGGAAAGTGATCCTATTGTAATAAAGGAAACCATACAGAGAAATATTGTATGAAGAAGACCATAAATCAGATGATAAACCTCCTTAAGAAACACAATATTTCCCTCCTTGAAGGTGCAAGGAAGGATGACTCTGGAGACAAGACTGAAGATCACGATGAGAGATGCCATGCATTGAATGCTAGTTGTTCAAAATCACAAGCCTTCCTCATTGATTCAGGAGCCTCGAATCATATAGTTGCATCTATAGAATCATTCTCTTCATTACAACTTATTGATGGTCCGAGTATTCACATGGGTGATGACACTCAAATTCAAGCTGAAGGAGAGGGTTCAATCAAGTTAACACATGGAGTGTTCAAAAATGTACTCTATGTTCCCTCCTTAGCTGCAAATTTGTTATCTATATACCATGTGACTGATACATGCTCACCAAAGCGAGTTGTATTTGGTCCCAACTTGGTGGATATCTCAGATATCTCAACTGGGTACCTTGTAGCGAAAGGTGTTGCAAACCATGCCTCCAAGGCATATGAATTCTCACATTTTCTGCCATACTCAGATGCAGTGCAATCTTAGCTTCCATTTGTAGGGAAGGTAAAATCATTCTACCTAAAATTTCTACATATGACAATGTTTTCATTAGTGTTTCAGATTCAGAATCCGAGGCAGAGGACCCAGTTGAATCAGCAGATGACAATGAATATGAAGTTCACAATGATCCAAATCCAGATCCAATCCCTACTTCCAATCCTAGGCCTAAGTGGGCTCAAAAGGTTATTGAGGCATTTGGGAACATGGCTAGAGAGTCATCTGACATGAGGAGAACAAGATCATGGTTTCAAAAAGAGAGCCTTGCGATATGTCAAGCAAATATGTTAGAATTGTCGTGCCATTTAGATCATCAATCAATGAGTCCAAATTATTGGTGCAATGAATAGGAATGAACTATACAAACTGAACAAATCAAATCTCACAGGAAACATACAAGTATTTCTCAGAGAATTACAGTATTATTTTCATTTCATAATCCAGTGTTACAATAATGTTACATAGGAAAGAATTTGAATAATTAGGGATGAATTCGAATATACCAACTAGACGTGACTGTATCTGACTACATGGATAACTAAAGATGTCTAAATCAATATGGGAGTCCAAATGGTTAACTCCAGATGTATAATCCCATCAAACAATTATTTATAATCAGTATAACCAGTCTAACTGCAAGTGGTAGGTGAGAAAAGGATCCTCCCCACATGCAACCATGCATAACTAGCGCTAACTTAACTGAAAGAGAACTAACTAAATGTAACCGAGGAATAAATAAACTTAACTAGTAACCAACTCCTAGAAATTGAAGGAGGTTGGTGTTGGGACTCCCACTGGATCCTAAAATGTAGGCATTGGCCTAGGAGGCGCGTAAACTGATGCATGCAAGTGCAGTTAGTCTCAGTTAGCCTCTATGGGTGTTCCCCACACTCTAGTGACTAGTAGATGTGGCCCCATTAGGCCAAGTGGACCCAATAATTAATAAAAGACTCCTAAGTTAGGATAAAATAATCTAATAGACACTTTGGTCAAGGGAGGATTATAAATCCTAACACCCCCCCTTGAATCCTAACTTGGACAATTGTGGGGCCTAGCAACAAGGCCAAAAGTCACCCATATAAAAAATGTTGCCTAATAAACTGAGGAAATAGGGGAAAACCTCATGGGAAACCCCCCCTCAAAATAAGCACAAAACAAGAAAATACAAGCTATCTTTAGAAGAAAGAATCTTCCTCCTTAGAAAAATAACTTTTCAAACACACTGCTGCAAATTTGTAGCTCTATGCAGTAGCATGGTCCTTCCATGCAACAACATCCTAAAGTTGTGCATGTGGATCTCTCAACGTCTTTCTAAACTGATGAATCTGTGTGTTTCTTCTGAATGGTAAAGGTAGAGAATGATCAACTTTCTTTTTCTGTGGGCCAAGTAGTTGATCATTCACTATCATCAAGTAGCAGCAAAGTAGAATTTTGTTGCACCACTATGTAGGGACTGAATCTGTGAGAAATATTGCAACATGCTCATTCTGATACTGGGACCTAGTTCTCCTTATGTCTTCTGGATTTCCATCACCATCCCCAGCTACATCAATGAGCTTTGAGCCCATCTAGTCTTAGGCCTTTGGTTTGGAATGGGTGTTGGATGTGGATCTATAATCTCATGAGGTTCAACCTCAATAACAGGATCATGCTGGTCTTGATCCTCTTCATCTAAATCTAAAACATGTAACACATCATCATCATAAAAAATGGGAGGAAGATTGTTTATACCTTCTTGTGCTTTGGATGGTGGTGAATCATAAAACTGATCTTCTTCAAACTGAACACTCTGCTCAATGAAGCATTTCCTAGTTGCAACCTCCATCAACTCATACGATTTTCCATCTTTTGCATATCCAAGCAGAATGCATTCGCTACTTTTGGCTTGGAAGGTCTTCCTCTTGTCAAGTAGTATTCTGGCCCAAGCTTTGGAACCAAAAACTCTCAAATGAGAGACATTGGGCTTATAACCATGTAGTGCTTCGAATGGAGTGGCCCCAACCACTAATTTATGAGGCACTCCGTTGTGCAAATATGAAACACAATTTACATCTTCTTCCCAAAGAGAAGGAGGGAGATTCTTACCATGGATAAGACATGTTGCCATCTCCTTCAGTGATATGTTCTTCCTCTCGGCCACTCCATTTTGCCGTGGTGTGTATGGAATTGAGTTTTCCATTCAAATCCCTTGTGATTCACAGAAATATTGATAGTCTCTTTTTATGTACTCTCCTCCTTTATTAGATCTTATGGGCTTTATTTTCTTACTGAAACTATTCTCAACCATATCTTTAAAAACTTTAAAAATCTCAAAAACTTATGATTTCAATTTCATAAAGTAAATCCAATAGTACCTAGAACAACCATCAATATAGGTGAGGAAATACCTGCAACCATTAATGGAGTTTGTGGGCATAGGTCCAACTACATCACTATGTATGAAATCAAGTACAGAGGAAGCTCTATGTGCCTTCCCAACTCCATACCTCTTCTTTGGATGCTTAGCTACCAAGCAACCTGAACATATTCCATCAAAAGTTTGGATGAGAGGAAAACCTTCAACCATTTTATCATTGTGGAGTTGGTGGAGATATTTAAAATTGAGATGGACAAATCTCTCATGCCAAATATTACTGGTGTTGTTAGCATGAGACAATAAAGTTGTAGGAGGTGACATAGGTAAAAAATGTGAGAACTCATAAGCTTTAATAGAATGATTTGCAATACCTTTCGCTATGAGCTACCCAGTGGCTTTTTCTGTGATCTCAACTAAATCCGAGTCAAAAGTAACTCTCTTGGGAGAGTCTGTATGGGTCATCTGATAAATAGAAGAAAAAAAATTAGCTGCAAGGGAGGGCACATAGAGAACATTTTTGAACTCAACATGCTTGGATTTGACTGAGCCTCTTCCTTCTGCTGGAATTTGGGAATCATCTCCCATGTGAATATTAGGCCCTTTTGATAGTGTGAGGATAGAGAAAGATTCTTTGGAGGAAACCATGTGGTTGGATGCTCCATAATCATTCAAATATGTTGTTGATTGAGTGAGTCTAGCCTCAAGGCATGGAACCTTTCATCATCTTCTATCTGTGGTCCTTCATTAGGATTCTTTGCTCTTTGTGGGAGATCAATGTTAATATGCTTGAGGAGGACAATCAACTGGTAAACTTGCTTCTTCATGCAAGAGTCTTCTGGATGAAAACCCCTCATACAATAGGAACACATATTATTTTTGAACTTATTCTTCTTCTTAGAGCCTGAAGATTCTTCAAAAGTCTTCTGATTCTCTTTAGGCCTTGAATAAGCTGCTTTAGGCTCCTTCCCCTTAGATTCCCCTTTAGTGTGCACTTTGGTAGATCCTGTCACTAGGAGAGTTTGATCTTTGGAAGTCTTAATGACTTCCATCTGGATCAACTTCTCTTGCTATTGTATGAAGGACTCGGCAAAGGAATCAAGTGAGGGCATCTTCCAATTGGGAATGGAAGATTGAGACAAATACATAATACTCAGATCCCATTTTGCTGAGTAAGGAGAGAAGATGTTACTCATACTTTCTTTCTATTCTACATTTTCTACATTGAAGTGCAAGGAACTTGAATTTAGTAAAGACTTGTTGGATGGTATTGAAACTGCTAGGATGTAAGGCTACCAACTCATTCTCCAGAATGTGTCCCCGAAGCTCATCTTGCTTGCCAAACAAGACTTCAAGCTTCTCCCAAGATTCCCTGGGAGTCCTCAAACCTTCAAGGTGAAAGAGGAGATCTCTGGATATGCGAGTACATATGTAACCAAAATATTCATCTAAGTGGTTTAGAAACTTGTTTCTCTCAGCTAGATGATGGGGCTCAACCTCCCTTCCAAGTATTATCCTGAAGTAGCTTTGCTTGTGTAAGGCTAGTTGCATATCTGCCCTCCAATCAACATAATTGAAGGGTGTTAGGGTCCAAGGTGTAGAAGGTTGAGAATCCATAATTCTCATGCTGGGAAAGATAATATCTCCACACAAGCTACGTAGCACCTATAGAAATTTCATTGCAAAACCAAAATCATTTGAAATATGTTAGAGTCAAGCCTTCCCTCTTGACATGAACACTTTCTCAGGGTCCGTCACGTGAGCATCTCCACTCTGAATAAATTCAGAGGAAGCAAGGCACACTTTGTGGGACTTTTGTGGAAACCCAACTGGTTCTGAACTAGCGCCCCACATACACCCATGCATAAATAGCACTAACTGAACTGAAAGTGAACTAAATGAGGAATAACTAAGCTTAATTAGTAACCAACTCCTAGCAACCAAAGGAGGTTGGTTTTGGGACTCCTAGTGGCTCCTAAAATGTAAGGATTGTCATAGGAGGCACCTAAACTGATGCATGCAAGTGTAGTCAGTATCAGTTAGCCTCTATAGGTGTTCCCCACACTCTAGTGATTGGTACATGTGGCCCCATTAGGCCAAGTTGACCCAATGGTACTAGTGGACCCAATAATTAATAAAACACTCCTAAGTTAGGCTAAAATAATCTAATAGACACTTTGGTCAAGTGAGGATTATAAATCCTAACAAAATTCACTTCTTCCAGAGAGGTGCAACAAAATCCTCGAGAGATGCTACATGATGTCAAGGTCTGATCAACAATTCTGCTCACTAAAGAACAAATTGGATCATGTCACTCTTTCTCCAAAAAGAAGATACAAATGCAACATTCCTTCTCCTATCTATCATTGGATTGGAATAAGATGGAAAAGTTCACATTCAGAGTCCCAGGAACCTAGTGCATGGCAAGAACCATCACACTGCATTACTGCTTCATAGAGATGCAGATGGAAGAAATATTTTCACAATTTTTTACTCAAGAATTTTTTTTCTCTTAATATGAAAGCGTGATTTTGGTTTTCCTGCTTATTTTGAGGGGGGGGGGNCAGGTTGTCCAAAGTTAGGATTAATGCGGGGTGGTGGTGGTGTTGGGATTATTATTAATCCTCCCTTTGACCATATAGTCTATTTTTCCATTTTCCTAGCTTAGGAGGTCTTCATCACTCCACTTGTGCATGGGGGACACACCTAGAAGACATCTTCCACTTACTGCACCTATCCACATGAGTTTAGGTGCCTCAGGGACTAATCTTTATAATTTAGGAACCTACTTTAAGTGCCACCAGTAGTATCCAACAGTTGACTCTAGTAGGTATTCAGTTAAGTCCAATTATGTTCTGATTCTCATTGGTTAGACCACTCTTAGTCATCCTAGCGCCAGTAATCATGATTAAGGGTAAGTAAGGCGCATTTTCTCACCTACCCTCATCAATTAACTAGTTGTGACTATTTTAGTGATCTAGAGTTGCATTAGTGAGATCTCGTGGCGGTTTTCTCACACCGAGTTAGCTCCATATTCAGTTTAGGTTGGTAGATTCGAATCCTATATTGGGTATTCGAATTCTCCTATATGTATTACCATTGTATCACTTAATTATACACTTATTAATGGATGTAATATCATTCTTCCAATTATTGGTGTCATGTGTGTTTAATTTGCCATGAATTATTGATCAGTCTTTACTGAATTCTTCTCTCTCTTATACAACCTTCTTTGCTTATTGAATTCATGCAGGCCCGAAGATCCTATGCTTCATTAAATTTAACAGGGATATAGTGGGATATGAATAAAAAATGGTGAGGAGAATGAGAGATAAGAGAAACATGGAAACTAAGAGGAGGAGGAGGAGTAGGAGTAGGGAGAAGAAAAATAAGAGAAGGGGGCAGAAAACAAGAAGATGTAGAGGAAGGAATAAGAAAAATAAGAGGTAAAGAAGAATAGGGAGGAGTGGAAGGAAGGGAGAGGGAAAGGAGGGAGAGGAGGGAGAAAATGAGAGGGGGATAAAGAGGAAGAAAAGCAAAGGGGTAGAGAGGGGAAGAAAAAAAAGATGTGGAAGAGGGGGAGAAGAAGAGGGAGGGGTGGAAGGAGAGGGAAATGAAGAGCCATGAGAGAAATAGGGGTATTAAGAGAGCAAGAATACCCTAATCTAAAACTCAAAACTCAAATTTTATTATAAAATACCACATCACATTTTATTTTAAATCTATGAAGTAAAAAAGAATGGGGGAAAATGACAAAAAACTTGTGAATCCGTGATGCCTTGCAAACCTCCTTTTATTACTCCACATATGTTTTTTTACTCTAGGAAACTTTTCCCCACACCCTCCCTTAAAAATCAAATGAGGGGATCAATCCCCCTTTTCAGCTTATACTTGAAATTGACAACGATAAGAACGCAAAGAGTTTGCATCTTTTTCAATTGTTGCATGATCTTTTGTAATGATACTTGACATAAAAAACGAGTCATTCAACACCATCTCATTGTCACAAACCTGCTATTAGCACATCAACCCATGTTGTAATTATTATTAGTATTAAAACTTATTCTTGTTGTTTTTTATTATTAAAAATATAATAATAATAATAATTATTTAAAATTTATTGTTGTTGTTGTTGTTATCTAAAAAATATTCATGATTTAAAATTTATTATTATTACAATTAATAATAATAATAATTCAAAATACCCTTGACCATGAGATGTGCAACTCACACAGTTCATAGGTTGGGAATATGAACTCAAAATTGGATAAACAAGGGCTTGATTGAAAGTTTGTTTCAAGTAATACATGCCATGATGATTGGATTTTCCAAAAAAATAATTTATTTCTTTTTAAATTTAATGCAATACTTGGCTCATCTGGACTCGGCCTAATGGTCAATGAAAGAGGTCAAAGTAAAAATTGTATTTGTTTCAAATAATACTCACATCTAATGACATAAAAAGGTCAAAATTGTATTTGTTTCAAATCATACACACATCTGATGAAATTTGACTTGATTAATCTAAACTTGTGCTTTTTTTTATAGGAGAGGGTTTTAAAACTCAAAAAAATATCCAAGTAAAGGTGGAGATGACTTTGAGTGTGCATCAAAGAAACTTTACAATCACAAGATACATTGACTGAAACAATTGCCTTAGTGTCTTATTCCCTACTCTTTCATAATATTCTCCTATATAAGTTTCAAGACAATACGTTTCATGGGATAAGAAATTAACAACCATCAAGTTGTTGCACAATGCCTGTTTCTGTGATCCTCAAATCCCTTATTCTTGTTATTATTATCCAATCTTATAATCTTGATTCTCATAACCATGAACAAGATTACCATCCATGTTTGGTTATTGATAAATAGTGTGACATTTAAGCCCTCTTAATGGTGGGATATCTTAACCATATTCAATCAAATCCTACTGGTTATACACAATATTATTGTCTATGATGATAACATTTTATAGTTGATCAACCCACCACTTAAGCACACTACTTGTGCTCAAGGATTCTTTAGTGAACTTTTTTTTCCAAATGATGAAAATAAGTCTTTTCTAAATTGGTGGGAGGATAAACTAATATTTAGATAAATTTAAGGTGATTAGTTTGTATAACATAGATGGGTTTCTTTTGAGTTACCTATTGGTGTTGTTATTTTGGCACACTCTAGAAGTAACACAATGGTTCCAATTACAACATTTAATGGTAAGAATAGTATAATGGGTTGAATTGAAGACAACAACACATGTCTAATATAAATCTTACATAACTATACTTAACATGATTTCTACTTTGCAATATACAAATTACAAGCAAAACAAAACCTTTATTGGCTAGCTTCAAATCCCATGACTCCCTTTCTTATCATCATTTTTTTTAATATCTCACTTTTATCTAGATTACATTTGATCCATTCACTCATTAAAATTATAGTAGTAATTATGAGTCATCATGTAATCTTCATAAAAGAGTAGTAATTGGACAAGGATCATTCTACATAAGAAGGATGGAAACAATTAGGAAGGGGCCAACAATGATTGGGGCCAAAAAGAAGGAGTTTTATTGTAACGAATCCCAAGACTAGTTTCTTTCACATAACTAGAAAGGTGTTGCAACCTCTATTGTTCTAAAGAAACCCATATTTTGCAAGAGAGAGACCCCATACAAATTCAGAGTAAAAGTCTTACTTGGAGCTACAAATACAACTAATGTCTTAAAAAAATGAATACATTCTTGTATCAAGCCATCAAGTACTATAATGAACTCAAAATGAGGAGAGTAAACAACCCAAGGAAAACCACATGATTCCAACGATAGCAAAGCTCACAATAATACTCCTTAATATTTAATGGATATAAATCACAAAATCGAGTTAAGTGGGTGAAAATCGAGTTAAGGGGGTGAGCAATTGCAAAAATGTTAGAAAAAAACTTGTTAATGGTGAGAAATTTTTTATTGATAATATTTTATCTTAACTTTTATTGGATGTGCATAGTGAAGGAATTCCAAAGAAAACAATAAATTTAGTTCAATGATCTATATGCACAATATTTATTTTTCTTCATGATTAGAGATAACATAATTAAAAAAATCTATGGAACAAATCAATTGCCATCTCTAAAAGAAAGTAGAACAACGTATTGTTTCTTTGAGAGGAAGCTTAAAGGACGTGAAAGAAACTAATTCATATGAAATACCACTCAATCTATACCTTCCATTTTCCATGGACAAGTGCAAGCAAAGGTTAATTTCAATCAACAAAGAAGTGGAAGATGGAAATACAAATGGATTAAGTCAACTAAGAAGAGGAAGAGTAGAGATAGGAATGGATAAAAAATGTGTTATGGGTAGGTATAATTGTTGACCATAAGTGTTGAAAGTGTAGCAATAACCATGAAAAATACTTTGATACATGGGCATTGTTTGTCTTCTTAGAGGAGCATTCCTTCATGGTACTTGCTTTGCACCTCTTTACTGATCACAATCCTTCTCTTTACAATTATTTTCAATAAAATTTCTCAAGTTGTTTCTTTCAACATGCTCATGAATTTTATACTTACCTTCATCTTTTTTTTGTGGGTGCTTGTAATTCTCACTTTAAGCTTCTTGATTAATGCTAAAACCAATACCAGGCTTGTCAAAAGGTGATCTTTGCATGCCGAGAATGTCATCGAAGAATTCAGTGCTCTTCCTGAACTTTTCATTTGCTCTTAGTTGTGTTTGCAACATTTGCATCTCCTCTTATAGACCATCAATTTCATATCTTAATATTTCAACCTATTCTTCTCTTTTATGAAGCTGTGTCTTTTGTTCATCCATCGTCTTTATTGTTTCTTCAATACTAGCTGCCATCTCTTTAGTCTTCTGTAATTGTCCATTCAATGACTGGTTTTATTCTTGCAGTTTTGAAGGAATTTCTTGATCTACCTTGACAAACTTACTCACCTCTCCAAGAGCTTTATTTAAGGACATGATTTTAACCTTTTGATCATTACATGTCTTAAATTTGATAAGGATTTTCTCAGTTTCCAATGCTCCTTCTCATTGTGCCTTCATGTAGTAAGCTCTGATTCATCTTCTTCATACTTCTTTAATTTCTTCTCGAGTTGCTCATTTGTTTTCCTTTATTTTCTCAACTCAGCTATAGCATAAGTAAGCTCACCTTCCTAATTTATTTCAACAACCTTTTAATCTTCAAAGTCCTCAGTACTACCTTCATTTGATGAGGGGGCTTCTCTTGAGTAAAAACCTTCAAGATTATCCCAAATTATTTTGGTTGGTGATAGTTGTCCTACCTTGTCCTTCATATCATTAGATAGATTGGTTAAAATTACATTATTTGCTAGTACATGGAATCTATATAATGTTTTAGCACTTGCACCTTTTGTCCAATATTCCAGAGGGGTGCATTTATTCTCAACTATATTCCAAACCTCAATCTCTAGAGCTTGCAAATATGCCTTCATCGCTAGACTCCATGATAGCCAATCTATTCCATAAAACCGGGGTTCTTCATTTGAAGGGATTTCTTTCTTTCCCATGTGTGCTTATAGGGATATTCCTTCCAATGGTTAACTATTTCCTAAAGGAACCCACTTTGGAACCCACAATGATACTAAGAGGGAGGGGGTGAATAAATATCATGCACCTTTTCAACAATATTTATTTTTGTAACACTTCATGAAACATATGTAGTTATTCATTCATTATTAACCATGTACAATATTTTATCAATATGTATACATCAACATATGCATTATCACCAAGAGAAGACACATGATATACGTGAAAAACTCAATATATTATATTGATAAAAACCATAATCATTTACATGAATAAGTGGAGACACCAATCACCAATATTTATGAGCACCAACTCAAAGGAGGAAACAACCCCCTGGTTTACCAGCACCAACTGGAAGGAGTGTACAACCCCCTATAAGCTCCAACCTATCCAATGAATGAGGACACTAATCCTTAGTGTGTTCCAACTCACACTTTTCAAGCACCTACCTCATGGAGACTTCGATCTCTTTTCCTTACTTCGTCTTGCCACCCTATACCTATACATATGCAAGAATTAACTTGCTTTACAGACTTCAATCTGCCAAGGACACCAGTCCTTTACGAAGCACCAACCTACCACCCTTTGTAGATATGTTTGTTTCTTGGCCAATCTACTCTTTCTCTTCATCCTTTGCAGCTTCTCTTCAATAGTTCTCAAGTGTTCTGTAGCTCTCTTCCCTCAAACCAATCTCTTCATGATACTAATAAAAACCCATGTCCTTGATTCTTTCTTGAACAACTGAAGAAGTCAAATCAA